>MU968381.1:10274677-10279174 GCA_034641835.2 Pinus albicaulis
CCATTTATTTGTTGCAAACATGGGCGTTAATTTCAGAGTGATTAGTTCCTTCAAAGTGTTTATCACTCCACATATGCTAGCTCTATACTTTAATATATTTGCATCCCTTAAACACATTTCTCCTCTAACCCAACTAACCTATGGGTATCTTAATATAAGATCTATCAAGTATAAAAAAAAAGATTAAAAAAAATTGAAGACAAAAATGTATTTATGCTTGATAGATTGAGGTTAAGATAATCCATGTTGTTTTATATGATTACATGTTATGTTTTATTAACATTTATTTATTTATTATTTTTTATTTTTTTTCGCATTTAATTGTTTTCTATTATCATAGTTAGATTTTATTTTTCACGTATATGTTGCAATCCTCAATTTGTTTCCATTTTACTTTATTATTGTTCCATTATATTACACGTATAGTCCATATTTAGATGTAGAGTACACTAAAGTATATTCTGAAAACACAAACCTCTCTAAGCATAAAAAGATTGTAAGTGCATCATAAAGATGCAATTATGTTTAAACCTTCATCAAATCTAAAATTCATTATTACTTCACACACAAATGCATTCCACAAATTCATGAGTATTTCACAAACAACTTTTAAACTTTGCATTAGTGAACTACAAGTTATGTGTTCTCATAAAAGTTGAAAAGAATAGAGCACCTTGCTCCAATGGTACCTCTAGAATCTTAATTAAGTATTGTTACAAATTATGTTGTATGAGGCTCCATATTCTAATTTTCATCACGTTGATGGGAACTTGTTGTTGATAACTTCAAGCACTAGACCAACTTGGGGGACTCATCTTGATGGAACCCCTTCTCTTCATTACATTTGATCACTTAATTGGGCTCCCAGGGGGGTCTCACTTGGGAGTGTCAATTGCCATTTTGATCTTAATTGGAGAGTGCCCTCATCATTTAGATTTAGCATGTATATATTATTCAATTTAAGGTGGTTACAAAGGTTGTTATTGGAATGTGAATGTCATATGAGGCGGGTCACACATATGACTTGGCATGGTCTTGTATTCGGTCTCCTTTTTATATTTGGAGATTATTCTTGGAGGGTGCCCTTATGGAGACATTTATTACTATCTTGGAGATATATATTTATTATTTCGTGGATTTTTGGCATGGTCGACAAAAGTTCCAAGGTATTTTTTGGGGGTGATTTTTCGCTAAATGACTATTTTGTTGTCGTTTTTTGAAGAAAAATATTTCATGATTTGGTTAAAAATTCACCTATTTTTATGATTAAAAAGATAATATTCACCAAAATTTTACAACTTTTAATAGTAAGTTATATGTTTTTTAATTGAACATTTGCCTCCATATCTATATGTATGGTTTGTCAAACGCAATTAGTTGCTTGGAAAATTGTACATATGTATGATAGTTGAATCCTTAAAAAAAACTAATCAAAATGCTAATCCACCCTTATATCCTTCAATTTACTTTGTAGAGATGATCTACATGCTATTTTGGGATTTTGACCACATTTTTTCTTATGGAGTGGTCCATTCACCTGGAATATTTCATACTCATCCAAGGAATCAATTACCTTGGAATTCACACATGTGAAGTAATTATATGCGTGCATTCTTGAAGGGTACATTTCATGCAAACACTTGGAATTTAACTCAGTTTGATGCCTATTTTTGGTGGTGCACCTCCTTCATTAGCATTATTTGGAGCATACTACTACTATTTTAAGACGAGGGTGAATAACCTTTGAGGTGCTAGTTTTCACTTGTTGTAACATGGTAAATCATAGATTTAAGAGAGATCCAACTAACTTCATCATTATAATTTTTGTTTGAATTGTCACGAAGTTAGTTAAAAATAAATGTTTTATTGCATTAGAGATTTAATTCACTCTATATAAAGAGGAGTTTCTCTCCATTTCAAAGCAATGTAGAGTAATTGACAATTGGAGAGTTTTCTAATGCAAGTAGTGATTGAAGATTGAAGCTTGGAGATGGTGGTGTTGGGCTTACTTATGTATCAAATTTGAAGACCAATGAAGAAATGAGGTATTGTTTTTTTGGAGTATGGATACTTTCTATGATATTCATTTCTTGTAATTCATTGTAGAAACTCTATGCCTTCCTTCTAAAAGAAATACATATTTGTGAGGATACCAGACATCTAGGAATAAGAAATGTGAGGAAGTTTCCCCTCTTGTCATATTTTCCATATTATTGATGCTTTGTTTTCTTTCTTGTATAATATACAATTGTTTATTGGATAATTATTAAGCAAATAAAATAACATTTTTATGTTAATTTGATGTGCGGCAAACTAATCCCTCCAAAATTAGCTTCAAAAAGCACCTCAAGGATTAATGTGCTACTACTATTTTAAGATGAGGGTGAATTACTTTTGAGGAGTTAGATCTCACATGTTGTAAGATGGTCAACCGTGGATTTAAGATAGATCCAATTACTCCATCACTATAATAGTTGTTTGACTTTTTATGGAGTTAATTTAAAAGATAATATTTTTATTGTGCGAGAGATTTAACTCACACTATATAAACAGGAGTTTCTCTCTATTCCAAAGCATGCAGGGTAATTGGAAATTGGAGAGCTATGGAATGAAACTAGTGATTAAAGATTGAGGCTTAGAGATGATGGTGTTGGGCTTCCTTTTGTATAATATTTGAAGAGTAAAGAAGAAATGGGGTATTGTTGTTTTGGAGTATGGTTATTTTCCATGATATCCATTTGTTGTAGAAACTCATTGCTTTAATTCTAACATAAAGACAAAATTCTAATAACATCATTCATAAACAAGCAATGTGAGGAAGTTCCCCCTCTTGTATTTTTTTCCATCTTATTTATGCTTTGTTTCCATCTTATATCATATATAGTTGTTAATTGGAAAAATGATTTAGAAAATAAAACAACACCTTTATGTTAATTTGATGTATGGAAATGTAAGCCCTCCAAAATTGGTTTCAACATCATAATTTCTAGCAAGCACATCAAGGTTTAATGTATCAAACAAGTTCACTTTTCCTTGGATACAAACTAATGGATGAAGGTCTCAAGGGTCAAATTAGTCTTTCCACCTCATAGCCTACCTTGATATAGTTGATGACAATAAATGAATCCATTCATGTTGCAATGTATCATGACCCCTTTAATCTTTAGATTAATAAGCATCGGTTCCTCATCATTGCCTTCTTGTGTTTCTCCTCTTCCTTCGTTTTCTTTCTTCCCACACCCCCTTCCCATTTCTACTTCACTTCCACATATGCAACATCTTTATTTTATTAAGGTTTACTCTTCATTTTCACTTTAAGTATCCACTCCATAGCCTTGATAGTCCTATTGTAACACACTTGGCCCCTTAAACCCTAATTAGGGTTACAAGGTGTAACTAGACATGTCCTTTAACGATTACTATGAATATGGGGTTATTAAATTTTCCTCTTTCTCCCATTATCTCAAATCAAATTTATGATACCACCATCGTCTTTTACTTGTTGAGACCTTTCCAACAATATTACTTTCATCTCATTATGAGCTCCATGCACACAGTTATGCCCATTTGAAGTTTTACCCCTTAGATGGGCATGGTTTAACACACAACAACCCTTGGCCACACATCACCCTTGCATTGGTCCATGTTCTTGGCCCACCCATCATATTGGACCCCACCATATTAGCATTTTCCATAGAATTCCCTTTGTCCAAATCCCTAAGGTTCCAATATCTAATAAGTTGGTATGGTTATGTACATCGATATACAAATGTTATTGATATGGGTAGGATCCCTGATATGCTGATACAATGAGATATCAATAATTCCCTATAATTACAAATCCTTGCAATTCATCGATAGGCTAGTGGCCAACTCAACATGACACCTCATATCTTTGACATCTAATCACCACTAACACGTGACATATGATGATGTGTCCCTTTCCATGTGGAACTGCTAACTTGTGCCACATGTCACTCATATCTACCTATATGGCAAACAAAAAATGTGAAATTTGGATGACATGTGTCCTCCATCTAATATTTCCATGTCATCATTGTTGACATCACTACAACATCATCCCTCATAAATCCTAGTTCTCTGATATCTAGAGCCATTAGCTACCATGCTCGACAAATAGAGATTTCACTATCAACTGTTGTCCCATCGACTAAGGTTGTGCCATACTAAGACTTCTCCAAAATCATTCCTTTTAGTATCCTAGGGCCTGGTATCTCGTAAGCTCCCCCATTTTCCTAGTTCTTGGTGATGACTCCCTTCGGCCCATGAGACTAGCGGCTAAGGCCGAGGCCCCTAAAATCTAATTTTTAAGGAAAAATTAAGAATTTTTACCTAATTCCACTTATGAGCTTGTCACCCTCTTCCAAGGCCAAAACAATTCCTCCACCTTTAATTGAAAAAGCCTCAAAATTTACTCATCTCCCTCTCTTGTGCAATAGGGAGGCAACATGCTGGCCTACCTCCAATAGAATATGG
>MU968381.1:10279274-10479133 GCA_034641835.2 Pinus albicaulis
TGATTTAGTCAAATTTAACTAAGAATATTATTTAAATAATGATTTAAATAACTTATTCTTAGGAAATAATTAAATAAATAATGATTTATTTAATTAATTTCCTTGTTTTGGGTTAAATATGACTAGGAAATATAGACAAATGTTATTTTACATGGTGAAAGCAATTTTAATTAGGGTAAAATTGGTCTTACATGGTGTACTTGGGTTCATCTAATGATAATGAGTTAGATGACCAAAAAAATGGTGTAATAGTCAGCAGGCATATCATTGAGAACCTGGGGCAAGACCAGAGGTGCATACCTAGCAGCCATAACTCTGGGTGGATTTACAACAGAATTGGTAGGATTTGAGGGAGGTGTTACTGGAGGAGATGGTAATTTGGAATTGACTGATGGGAATACTAATGAATTGGAAGGGGGAAATGCTATTCTTGATGATCCTGAAGGATCAGGAATATCAATTACAGTGATGGACTGAGGAGAATTCAAAATGTAATCATCAATGGAGGTATTTGCTCTCTGGACTTCAATATCTACAAGGAATTCAGGATCTAAAACTGTATCATCAATGTCATTTTCAGACTTATTCATAAATAAAGAAAGCTCAAAATTCTCGTCAAAGGAAATATCTTCTACAAAAAACCATTCACTGGGCCAAGTATAGGATCTGAAAACAGGTCTGGGGATTAATGATCCTTCTTGTCTTCTAACAATTCTTGGGATAAGATTTGGATTTTCAAACACAGGGGGAGGATTTGGATCTGGATTAGCCCTGGTGTATCTTCTTGAAGCCAGTGTGGTGGAATGTCTATTTCACAAAATTCTTATTCTGTAGCCTAGCAGAAATCTGAAAATCATCTTTCAAAAGTCTAGAATTATTTGATCTACTGGGGAAAATCTTGCAAGTCAGATGTTTATTGTCTATAAAAACTAGGCCAGAGATTGACTGAAGTAGCATTTATCTACTTATGCACTTGCAAAGCAATGTGCATTTTGAAGGCTATCTGGCATAACTTCAGGCTCCGTCTATAGTTTATAAAACAAATAGCACTAAAAAACAAACAATCGTGAACTACGTTTCCCCAGTGGAGTCACCGGAGAATGTTAGCACCTGAATTGGACCTCAGGCTGCAAAGGCAAAATAGGGTAACAAACTAAACCACGCTCAGCCTTGTAGTTAGCCCTACAAGGACAGGAGAGGGCTCTCTCCGTAAAAAAATATTCAATGGAACACAGTAAATGGACTAATATTAGGCTAGATAAAATGATGGAAAATGTTTAATAGAATGAATGAATAAATTTTCAGGGATGTGCGAGATATAGAGGCAGTTGAAACCAGTAATTAAATCAGGACACAGGATATTTCATGGGGCAAGATAGGCAAGAAACTTAGCAATTAAAATTTAATAAAGATGGGATGGAGAGATTGGTGAGGAGCTGAAAAGGGCACAACGAATGGATCTTTTTCAAATAGAAGAAAACACAAAGAGTATGAATGATTTCCCAAGGCAGAGCATTTAAATATGAATTCTACCTTTCTATCTTGAAAGCATTCAAAAAGAAATGTTTATGGATGAATGGAAAACATAACAATTCACATATGAAACAAAGGAGGAAAACAAATGCTAAATCTCATACCACATGGACCCCACAAATCAGAGTTGCATCTCTTTATTAATTCCTGTCAAACTGTACAATGTAGCGCAAAGATGTTCTTCCACACTATTCCCCTACTTTCTCTAAACTTTCAGACTTCTTACAAATGATTTACAATTACAATAAATAGGCTAAAATGTGGGAACACAGATCCACAGAAAAGGGAGCTGTTCTAACAGCTGAAATACAATCATAGAAAGTAATACAAGAATTTTCCCCTGAAAGTAAGGGACAACATCACATTGTCTGCTTTGAAGATTTTGCTGTTTAGGTTGCATAAACGAAAATAGGTAATCTGGTGAAAAGATCTCCTATTTTGCTGTTGTTGTAACCATCTTTATTTTAAACTCACTGCCAGCCAACTTTTCCTTTACTTTCCACTATTCTCTGACTTTTTAATAAACTACCGTTGAAAGAAGACATAATGAAATTCCATACTTTGTGAAGGGAAAAATGTATTTTAGATGGGAAAAGGAAGGGAGAGGAGGCGGGACCCGCATATAAATCGCAATCGGAGTCGGAGCAAGAGCGGAGAGATATCATATAACAGTAATCGCAATCGGAATGAACCAACAGAGTGATATATAACACACAATAATATATTTGCGATGCGATTGGGGAGAGGCCTTTATAATAAACAAAACAAATGAAATTTAAACCCTTATAAAAGGAAAAGTCGTTTTGTAATGAATGGGCGGAGGAACCGTATGGTGGGACCAGGGTTTAATCGCAATCGCAATCAGGGATGAGGGCGGGTGTATGAAATAACAATGTAATCGCAATCAGAGATCGGGAGCAGGGATTAATCTCAATCGCAAAACTTGCAATGCGATCAATCGGAGGGGAAAAGCGATCGAGAGTTGCGATGGGAGTGTTGTGATTTATTGTGGGCCGTCCGATCAGCGGGGGTAATCAATGGTGGGATGAGCGATCAGAGGTTTCAATCGGGGGATGTCGCGATCATGCAATCGAAGAAGACTACGATCGGGGGATCGGGAGGAGACTTGCGATTGGGGGATTGGGGATCAGAGGGATCAATCGGAGGTCGACGTGATCAATCGCATCGCAAGTTTTGCGATGGACTGATCGGAACGTACCATATAAAAGTTGCGATTGCAACTTAAAACATTTTGCGATTGTGATTTGAAACTTTATATTATAAATTTTTATTATATGATTGGCGGGGAAGGAAAAAGGGGAAGTGGTTAAAGGGGCAGGGGATTTATAATATGGAACTTTTTATTATAAAGTCCAATGGGTCATGGAGGGGAAGTGGTTTAATAATAAAATCGCATATATATTTTTAAAAAGTAATTTATAATGCGATTTTATAATCGGAGGGGGGGAAAAGGGATTTTTAAAGGGAAAATCAAAACCTTTAAACATAAAGTTAAAAGGAAAAAAAAAGGGGAAATAGGGGGGACTTAGGGAATAGAGGGCTTTTACTTCACTTAAGCATAAAATTCAATTCAGAAGTCAGTTTTGAGAGTGTAGTATACCGCTGGAAAGCTCTTTGCGTGCTTTTTCTAATGGATCTGCTTTGAAGATGATCTGGCACTGAACATGCTACGGAAAACTTCTCTGAAGGCAGGAACATTACTTTTTTGGAGATGACAACTTCTGAATTGTGACTTATTACATATGATGATATGAAATTACATAATAAATGATAGTAAAGGAAAAATATCACGTTTTCACCTCAAAACATGGTTTTGAGGTGAAAATTACATCAAGATGAATATAAATGTCTCTTTGATTTTATTTCTGGTGTTGTGACTTTGAGCTTATTGGCATCCTCGTGACCTTGCTGATATTATTGATACTTGACTCGCTAATTTGACCATGGTGAGACCCTAGAAACTAATGAGACCCATCCTATGACCTACTGACATGATTTTGAGAATTAAAGTGACTAATGACCAAAGACCATAGAAAGGAAAATCAGCAAGTACCTCATGAGGGAGAACTGATAAAATTTACTACCATCAATGAATCTATGACCTAGCAGAATGGTGAAATTGATTATTATGGGACTCCTAATATGCAAATGCAAAGAGTAACTTTGATCACTGATGGCAGTATGACTAGACTGACACTAACAGGGCCCTAAGTGGAATAGGCGGGTGACCACCAATATCCACCTGGATCATAACTTCTGCAGGTTTAACCCTTAGCAATGTTTTCCTTAAGATCCTGGAATATATCTTGATTCTCTTGGATCTAGTATTTGGCTCTAGGAGCCTTGCTTGCTACAACAACTAATAGAGCATCATCACTATATGGAACTAAAAATAGAGGCATATTGACTGTAATAGGAAATTTTGGATGGACACAATATTCCCCCAAGTGGAACCAGCGCTGCCATGATCTTTGCTGCCCTGTAATATAGTTTTGCAAGTAGCTTCCCAGCCACTTTTCTACTACTCCTGTCTGCCTATTTGTGTGGGGGTAATGACTAGTACTTGATATTAACTTGGTACCTCCCAAATAGAATAATTCCTGCCCAAAGCCATCCAAGGAGTGTCTATCTCTATCTCGAACTATGGTCTTAGGAAAACCATGAAATCTAAGGGGAAGATTGGCCCCTTGTGAAGCAGTGCACTGTAAATAGATAGCAAAGGAATGTAAATGCTCTGTTAGTTTATCAATGAACACAAAGATACAATCCTTACCATTTACTATTGGAATAATGGTAATGAAGCCCATAGAAGGGCTCTCCCATTCACCTCCCAGAAAAGGAAGTAACTGTAACAACCCCGTAGGTTGGTTTCTT
The DNA here is from genome assembly GCA_034641835.2 of Pinus albicaulis. Taxonomy (NCBI): domain Eukaryota; kingdom Viridiplantae; phylum Streptophyta; class Pinopsida; order Pinales; family Pinaceae; genus Pinus; species Pinus albicaulis. The sequence goes on from MU968381.1 coordinate 10,283,703, forward strand.
TCTTCTTCATTCCCTTGGAAAACCATGCACTTCTTGATATGCTAGAGCACATCCTCCTTGAGACCCTTCCACAAAAATCTCTCCCTAATGACCCGACATGTCTTTGTGAATATTTAGTGGCCTAAGAGAGGTGAATCATGTGCGGCATATAGAATTTTCTTCTAATCTTAGAATATATAATTAAGAAGACCCGGTCTAGGTAATAGATGAACCCATCCATCACTCTATACCTCTCATCAATCATCTTCTCATCAAGTATCTCACATGTGAGGTGGTCCTTGGAATACTCTACCAATAGCTAGGACTCCCAATCTAAATCCACATTCATCAATGATAGTGATGTTGGTTTCTGTGATGAGGCATATGTCACCTCTTTTCCTTTCTCTTTGACATATTCAGTGTTAGAGTCATATGTTGGATCCCTGCTAACCCATTCTTGTTGCCTCTCTTGCAGATTCTTTTACTCAAGGAAAGATTGAATATTGTGATAGTCAATATTCACTTGGGAGATGTTTCCCATCCAATATTTCCTGCATTTGGCCAATGCATGCATGATATCCAGCAACCCCTTCTCATATATGGAGTACACCTTCCCATGTGGTAGTATCTTCTGATTCTCAGAGGCTATGGGATGACCTCCTTGCACCAAGACTCTATCAACACCCTCCTCCGAAGCATCATATTCCACTACCAAGGGCTGGGTGAAACATGGAAATACCAATACCAGAAAAATACTCATGACCTCCTTGAACCCATCAAAGGCCCTCTGCGCAGTTTTTGTCCCATCAAAGGCTCCCGGCTTGGCTAGATCTATAAGTGGTGCTGCTAGTTATGGGAACTCTTTAAAAAACTTCTGGTCTGGTGGCCTCCTTCGGGAAATGCCTCCAAATACCATATAATAATTCCCTGGAGTGAATTGCATATCATAGTAGAATGCCTTATCCTTGCCTCCTTTGCGTAAATCAGCCTCCATCTTATCTGCAGAGACTTCCTGAGATGGATAGGTGTGCATGCCCCTGATCATTTGGTGCTTACCTCTCTTCTTATCTATCCATTCCATCTTTAAGGTCTCCCAATCCATGGTGACCTTCCCCAGTGTTATCAACCACTGTATTCCCAATATTATGCTCTGATACCACTGTAATATTCCAAATTAGGAAAAACAAGAATATTAAAAATAAAACTAGAAAATGCAGTAAACATCAATACATAAAAACATGAGCATATCATTGAGTCATTTTATTATATATAATAGCATAAATGAGTACAAGATCTTGAAGAAAAATATAATCAAGCGAGGAAAAACAAGCCTAAAATGACCCAATACATAAAGGCATGAAACACTTCTGCTACACAAAATGCCGGAAGGCTATGAATGTGTAGTACTATTAGGAATAACTGCACCTGGAAACTAAGAATACGTGGATCTTCTGATAGGGTGCTCTAGAAAATGTTGGGATCAGAGATCTAGGCTTTCTAACACAATTCTAGGTAACCCAGAAAGGGTTTCTTGGAATAATCAAGATGAAAAATGCAGCCCTAGAGATGAATTACACTTTGCAACTGAGTAACTATTGGGAGGTGGATGATATGATAATAAAATATTTTATACTCCTCCCCATTGAACTTTCGGATGAATGGTTGCTCCCCTCACTGGAAAATAAGCTCAAGAACTTGGGTTCTCAATCCTCCACTGCAACTGCCCTCCTAAAATGCGTAATTCTTGAAGGAAACTGCGCTGTTGAAGGTGTATGAAGATTGGCCTGATGCCGAATGGTGGAATGAAGCTTAAAGGAACCTCTCCTGAGTGGGAACTCGAATTCCCCCGAGGATGAGGGTGGGATTTCCACTCAGAAACACCTCTGCTAAATAGATTAAGCATGCAGAAAGTCATAAAATACAAGAAATAAAAAATATTCAGAATGCCTTATATGGCTGCCATCCACTTCCTTATATGCTTTGTGAGCCTCCCCCCCCTTGGTCCCACTCATTAAAGATGCTACTATCATGGAGACTTCCTCCCATTATGACTGCGTTGTCCTCCAATATATCTCCACTACCTCCATGACTCTATTCTTGATCTGGTCAACCTTGACCCCATCCACATGAAATAACCCCTATTCACACCAAGGGGTGCTTTATTCAACTAGAAACATTGATCCACTTTCACACTAGAAGTGGTTTTATTCCTACTAAAGATATTTATGGGTCCCTCTACTCTCTTATTCATCTAGTTTATTAGCAAAAACAAAATTTTATATTCCAGCTAGCTAAAAACTAATTAGGAATATTTCATCCTCCTTAAGAGTTTACATGCGACATACCGAGTGTGCAAGTGAGTTTCACGCATGTGAATGTGTTGCATGTGATATGCGTGAGATGTGCATGTGAAGAAAGATAAATTTATTACATGTAATTGTGTTAAAGTAGATAAATATAAAATAGGATAAATAAAATTAAGTCACTTATCTTCAGTTAACTTCATGAGCTAATTTTGGTTGCTGATATTAACTTATGAAATTTATAAATTGAGCCTAAAGTGAGGAGCTAAGACACACAAACAACACAATATTGAGAGAGGATTCTCAGTGAGCATGTGTTGGGTATGAGATAGTGCAGTGAGGCTAGTCATCAACTTTGTAGTTTGTATTTTCTCAATCAGACCATTATCCTAGGATGGGATCCCAAGTAAGTTTTGTGATTAATTTATACTTGTAGCACCGATCGTGGGTATGTCTTAGTCATGTCTCAGTCAAGTGATCTCAGTATCAACCTTGGAGGATTTTAGATATACAATTTTGTTCCAAGATGGGTAGGTGCTTTTACATTCATAGGGAGTGATCTTGGATGCAGTTGTAGTGCTTGGCATCAGACAAAGGTAGTCATGCAGGTTGTTGGGACAAACTATGGGTATATCCTAAGGGATCTTGGATGCATGATCAATTTTAGTTGTTGAGAGGGAGAAAGTATTGAGGAAGAGTTATTCTTCAAGTACTACCAGGAGCCTTAGTTTGTATGATATGACATTGTTAGACGTTTAGGATCAAGACTATAGGAGCATGGTTGGAAGGAATAGGTATTCATATCATATTCCAAAGAAGGTAGAAAGGAAGTATTCTAGTTCATAGGGGCAACTATAGTAGTGGAAAGTGTGGTGTTGTTGGAGATAGATGTAGGTGGATAAGTTTCTTATAGAAGTATCTCCCTCATCAAGAGGGAATGTTGAGTTTCATAAGCTTGAAAGGTACTTCTAGTATTTTTTCTTAACTATAAGGACTTTGATTTACCTCTTTAGGAGCTTCCATGTGACATGCAAAGTGTGCAAGTGAGTTACATGCATGTGTGTTATATTCTTTCCACGACTAGTCGCACACGCGAGGGGTTCACAAGGGAGTGATAGCCCCCTTGTTCATTGTGTCAGGCACAATAAGGAGGGTAACCCCCCATATCGTGGGGTTTGTAGGGGGGCAATATCCCTCCTACATGGGGTTCAAAGCAGCACCCTCGGAGAAAAAATTTGGACCCTATATTAGGTGGGCAGACATACCTATGGTTTTGTGCGTGGGTTTTGCACATCGTTTTGGGCATGATGATTTTTTTCCATGGTATTTTGTATATCTGGTTAGGGGAACTATGATTATGTTCTAATACAGGGTTAATGGATTGGGGTTAATGAATTCTTTGGCATGTATATATATGTATTGTAACATTGAAAGGAATATAATGAAAAATCAATCTGGTAGTCTCAGTTTTGGGATCCAGGGGAGATATACGTGTATCTGTGTTTTATGTTTATGTTCTCGTAATTGTTTATTTTTTGTTTTTAAGAATTCGTTTGCATGTAATTTTTGTACAGGGTTGAAACCAACATTTGGTAACTGATTTATTTCAGCTTCAAGGGGATGCCTTTGTTGCTAAGGGGTTTTTCTTAGGCCTGTGGTAGACCTTTTTCACTGGGAGACCTGCGGGATCGATTCTTGTGGTGAAAGAAGATGGTGAGCGATGGAAAGATAAAGATCGATAAATTTAATGGTCGGAGTTTTGAGTTGTGGAATATCAATATGGAGTATCTGTTAATTGATAAATATCAGTGGATCACGGTAGATCCGGGTAATAAACCAACAGTAATGTCAAATGAATACTAAGTGAAGTTGGATCGTAAATAAAATAGCACAATACGGTTGTGTATCTTATATTTGGTGTTGTTGAATGTATATGGGGAAGCTACAGTGAAGGATTTGTGGGACAAGTTAGGGACTTTGTACCAATCTATGTCTCTAGTGAACAAACTATTCTATGAAAAACATTATATAAACTTAGGAGGAAGGATGGAGACTCGGTGACAGAGCATCGGAACACCTTCAATAATGTGGTAAGTCAGTTGTTATTTGTTGATATTAAAATCTCAGATGAAGATAAGTGCATAATCTTGTTATGCTCTCTACCAAATTCATAGGATAGTCTAGTTGTTGTAATAGGTAGCAATATGGCTACCTTGAATTTTGATGAAATTGTCTTATCCTTGTTGTCAAAGGAGATGAGACGAAAATATATGGAGGGATAGAATGGAGATGCCTTGTCTATACAAGGACGGTCCTAGAACAGAAACAAAAATAATTCCTCGAGTGGGAGATCTAAATCTAGAGGGAGATCAAAATCTCCAAGAAAACATGTAAAGGTGTGTTAGAAATGCAGAAAGGAAGGGAAATTCAAAAAAGGATTGTAGATCTGAAGCTCCTAATAAAGGAAAGGGATATGATGATGCTCCTTCTACAGAGGCAAAAACCATTTCAGATGAAGGTGTGGATGTGTACTTGGCTTCTTCTTCAAGTACACATGTAGATCATGAGGCATGGTTGATCAAGACTCATGTGAATCCTTTCACTTCACTCCTCATAGGAAGTGGTTCTATGAGTATGAGAAAAATGATGGTGGTGATGTCTTCCTCGGGGATGACAGAAAGGCCATAATCATTGAACGTGGAAAATTAAATCTAAAGTTTCAACGTGGAAGGATTAGAACACTTCCTGGAGTTCTGCATATTCCTGCATTGGCTAGAAATTTGATTTATGTAAGAAATATGGATGATGCAGGTGTAAAACAATGTTCAAGAAGGATAATTGCAAGATGGTTCAGGGAGTGCTGGTATTGATGTGGGGAGTTTGGATTGGAACTTTGTACAAGTTGTGGGTAGAATTGTTATTGATGGGTGCAATAGTTCTGTGGTTCCTGAAAGTGGAGCTAAAAACCTTGTGGTCTCTGGAGAAAATACCATGTTTTGGCATCAAAGGCTTGGAAATATTAGAGAGAAGGGCCTTTGAATACTTCTCGGTAATGGTATGGTAGAAGGTATGTATAATTTATCTTTGGATTTCAATTTATGTGAAGATTGTGTATATGGGAAGAAAAAGTGGGTGAGTTTCCACTCTAGTTCTAAGAGGGTGAAAGGGATATTAGAGCTTGAGCATAGTGATGTGTTTGGACCTGTGTTGGTTCCATCACTGGGTAAGTTTGTGTACTATGTGTCATTTATATATGACTTCTCAAGGAATACATGGATATATTTCCTCAAGAAGAAATCTGAATTCTTTGAGAAATTTAAAGAATTTAAGGCTCTGGTGGAAAACTAAACATAGAAGAAGATAAAGGTGTTGAGGACAAATAACGGTGGAGAGTTCCGCAAGAAGGAATTTGAAGAGTTCTGTAAGAAGTGTGGTATAACACGATAGAAGACTACTCCATACACACCTCAGCAAAACAGAGTTGCAGAAAGAATGAATGGGGTGTTGATGGAAAAGGCAAGAAGCATGCTCAATGGTGTTAGGTTAGGACAAGAATTCTGGGTAGAGGCAGTGGAGACTTCATGTTACCTGGTTAACATATCACCTTCATCATCGTTGGAGTATAAGATTCCACATGAGGTATGGACTGGTAAGAAACCCTCTCTTTCACATCTGAGGGTATTTGGATGTGATGCATATGTACATTTTCCAAAGGAGAAAAGAAACAAGTTGGATAGTAAATTTGAAAGGTGCATCTTTATTGGGTATAAGGGTGGTTTAAAGGTTATAAGATTTGGAATCCAAAAACAAGGAAGGTTGTGTACAACTGAGATGTGTTGTTTAGAGAAGTGAAATATGTTATTAAACATGAAGTCCTACTAAAGGAACCTGAGAAAGGAGGAAGAATCATATTCTACAGTAGAACAAGATTCAGAAGAGGAAGAGCCACAAACTCCAACTTTGAGAAGATCAATTCAAGAAAGAAGGAAACCATAAAGGTATAGTCCATATGCTTCCTGTTCAAAATTTTCTTTATTTATCACTGATGATGATCCTAGAACTGTCAGGGAGGCATTGGATTCAAAGGATGGAAAACTCTGGAAGGAGGCCATGGTTGATGAAATGGCACCCTTGCACAAAAATGAGGCTTGGTATCTGGTGGTGTTGTCAGCCAGAATGAAACCCATTGGAATCAAATGGGTGTTTAAGAATAATATGAATGCAGAAGACATGGTAGAGAAATAAAAAGCTCAGTTGGTAGCAAAATATTATTCAGAGGTGTTGGGAATTGATTTTGGTGATATTTTTTCTCCTGTTGCCAAGGTAGATTCTATTAGATTAATTTTATTTGTTGTTGTTGAATTTTATTTTGAGGTAGAAAATATGGATGTAAAGACAATGTTTCTTCAAAGCGATATGGAAGAAGAGATCTACATGAAGCAGCCTAAAGGCTTTGTGGTGAAGGGTAAGAAAGAAATGGTATGCAGATTAAAAAAATCTTTGTATGGGTTAAAACAGTCACCAAGGATGTGGTATCATAAATTTGATACATATATACGGGGACTTGGATTCACCAAAAGAAAAGTGGATCATTGTTTGTATTTTAAATTAATTGTTGACCATGCTATTTATTTGGTCTTGTATGTCGATGATATGTTGTTGATTGGAAATGACAAATAAATTATCCAGGATTTGAAGACCCAATTATCCTCCAAATTCAACATGAAGGATCTTGGTGTTGCAAACTATATTTTGGGCATGTAGATTAAGCTAGATTGGGCAAAGAGGAAGCTATGGTTAAACCAAAAGAAGCATGTTGAGACGATATTGCAGAGGTATAATATGAAAAATAGTAAACTAGTGAAGGTTCCTATTCTTGTAGGTGTAAATTTATATGTTGACTAGTGTCCCAAGACACAAGAATAATAAGAGGACATGTCCTATGTTCCATATGCAAGTACATCTGGTGGTCTAATGTATGCAATGGTCTTTACTAGGCTAGACATTGCACATGCAGTGGGAGTATTGAGAAGGTTTATGTCAAAACCAAGGAAGGAGAATTGGACAACAATGAAGAGGATTTTCAGGTATTTACATGGCACTAGTGATTATGGTTTGTGCCACTAGGGAAGACTAGGATTGGACAAATCTTTGGACATCTGTGGTTTTGTCGATGCAGACTAGGATGGAGATATCGATCATAGAAGATCTACAAGTGGTTATGTATTTAACCTATTTGGAGGAGCAGTCAGTTGGATGAGAAAAAGAAAATATGTAGTGGCTCTTTCACCTACAGAGGTTGAATACATGGTAGCCACTCCTGCAAGCAAGGAAGTAGTTTGGTTGTAAATATTGTGTTCAAGTATTAGGTTGGTACAACGAGCTATAAGGATAGACTGTGATAGCCAAAGTGCAATTTTCTTAGCAAATAACCATGCTTATCATTCAAAGACAGAGCACATTGATGTTCAGTATCACTTTGTGAGGGATATGGTTGAGGACAAAAAGGTGTTTCTAGTAAAGGTGGACACTTTGAAGAATGTTTCAAATGCATTAACAAATTCTGTGAGCACTGAGAACTTTTCTTGGTGTATAGAATCAATGGCGTTGTAGGTTTGGACTAATGACTAAGCTCTCCTGTGACCCCCTGTGTGGAAAATAAAATAAAAAGTGGGAGAATGTTGGGTTTGTGTTATATTCTTTCCACAACTAGTCACATGCACAGGGTGGGTCACAAGGGGGCAATAGCCACCCCTGGTCATTGCGTCAGGAATAACAAGGGGGGTGACAACCCCCCATATCGAGGGGTTTGTAGAGGGTCGATATCCCCCCTACAAAAGGTTTGGGGCAGTGCCCTGGGAAAAAATATTAGACCCTATATTAGGTGGGAGGACTTACCTATGGTTTTATGCATGGGTTTTGCACATGGCTTTGGGCGTGATAGTTTTCTCTCCATGGTATTTTGTAGATCCAGTCAAGGGAACTACAATTTTTTTCTAATCTAGGGTTAATGGATTAGGATTTATGAATGATTTGGCATGTATATATATATATGTATTGTAACATTGAAAGGAATATAATGAAAAATCAATCTGTTAGTCTCGGTTTGGGATCCAAGGGAAAATATCAGTATATATGTGTTTTAGGTTTATGTTATTGTCATTGTTTATTTTATGTCTTTAAGAATTCATTTGCAGGTAGTTTATGTACCGGGTTAAAATCTACACATGTGGCTTGCACATGAGGTGCATGTAAAACAAGCTAAACTTATGACTTGCACTCAAGTTAAAGCAGAGAAATCTAAAGCTAGGATAGTTAACTAAAGCTAAGTCACTTATCTTCAATTAACTTGATGAGCGAATTTTGATTATCAATATTAGCTTAGGAAAGTTATAAATTGAGCCTAAAGTGAGGAGATAAGATGAAAAAACAGCACAAGGTTGGGTGAGTATTCTCAATGATCATGTGCTCGGTCCAAGATAGTTTAGTGAGGCTAGTGATCAGTGTTATAGTTTGTATTTTCTCAGTTGGGCCATTATCCTAGAATAGGATACCAAGTACATTCTCATTAGAGAAATTTTGAGGTTTAAAATGGGCCTCAAAACAAAAATATACAAACAAAATCAAAGCTATAAAAACCAACATGATTCAAGATGATGATGTCAACCATGGGGGAAAATTCACCATTTTTGGAGTTTAAAAAAAAAAAAAACAACAACAAAATAAAACTATTTTTTCAAATCATAATTTCAAGTTATCTCCTTATGGTTTTACTCAAATTTTGAGCAATGTCACTCGTTGGATGCAAAATTCAATTCTTCATCCACAAAGTACCCATGTTGCATACATTCAATGGGCCCTGCTACACGAAAATTGAGAAATACAAGAAAAAACATTATTGCAATCACGTTTTCATGTATTTCTAATTTTTCATGTAATAGGATACATCAAAAGTATGCAACATGGGTACTCCTTGGATGAGGAATTAAATTATGGATCCAACAAGTGCTCCCTCTTGAAATTTGAGTAAAATCATAGGGAGATAAGTTGAAAAGTAATTTTTTTCTTGTTTCCCTCTAAAATTTTATGATTTATATAATCTTATTTTATTATTTCCACTATTATTTTATAATATTCCTTAGGAGGTCCATTTTAGACCTCAAATTTCCTCTAATAGTGATTAATTTGTTACTTAAGAACTATTGATTGGGAAAAAATATGTTTATGTGTGTGATTCAGATCGAGTAATTTTGCTTTCAGTTAATAATTGTTTGGAACTAATTATCGAGTGTTGGGTTCAAGAAATTCTAACAATGATCATGAGAGGAACGGAAGTTGTCATAGAAGCAAGATAATAATCCAAAATATTAAATGTCTGTATGGAAAACTCACAACAATGGGCTCACAACAATGGGGCATTAAAATACAAAGACATGTTGATGTTAAAAAGACGTTAAAAAAAATCATCAATATAACATTATGTTCAAAAGAAGATATGTTAAACTAGATTATAATATTTGTGTAAATGTAAAAAAAACAATGGATGTGAAAGTTGAAAAACTAGAGAGGTTGGTGATAGCATCATTTCTGACCTGACTAATATTCTCACTTGAGTACATACAAGTGGACATGTGTGTGTGGCATAGGGATTCATATTGGCGACAAATGCCCAAGAGACCAAAATGTTCTACAAATTCACATTGTGTATTCATGTAAGAATTAATATTTACAGTCTATATTTATCGCCCATGCTATCATAATGATGTTTTTTCTTGGTGCACTCCATGTTATTTTGATTAATTAACAAGTGACATGGATAATAGTGACAACTTGCACAAACCAAAAGTATTAAACTATACAATCATAATTCCACACATTCCCAATTAACGATCACATGGTAGACCTAGCTCTAGAAGCAATTAAAATGTTTATTAAATAAAGTATTGAAGAATTGTATTGTTATCCAATTAACTAATTTTTAGGACACCTGTGTTGTGAGAATTTTTTGTTAGATAACTTTTGTTTTTGACAATTTTATTTAAAATGAAATGTATATTGACCAATTAAAACATATAACTTTAATTTTAAAAAAATTAAAAACAATTTGTAGTTTTCAAAATATTAAGTATTTACAAAATATTTAATAAACTTTGTAAATTCTTTTGAAAATTTTACAAACTAATTAAACTTAAAGTAGTTTTGACTAATAACCACCAAGTACAACATCACTTGTATATATGTAAATGCAATTATACCTCAGTATCATCTAGTAATTAGACCCAATCTCACATTATCTCTTTTGTAATTCGTGTGTGTCATTATATCCAATCTTCCATTTGTAAATAACATCTAGTAATTATACCCAATCTCCTATTTGTAATTTGTGTGTGTCTCATTATATCCAAACTCCCCTTTATAATGTGTGTGTGTTAATTAGTATTAATAAAATTCATGTCTCAACTAAAGCACACGACTCTCCCACTTAATTAAATATACCGGGCCCTCAATTGTAATCTTAATTATAATATTTTTCATACATTTTACATATATTTATTTCCCTTGCATATTTTTTATTTTCCAAGTATATTTAATTGATGATGCAATTTTGAATTTCACATTTGGTATCAGAGGATCTTGACCATTTACCACATTTTATTCACGACGCTACTTGATATGGTAACACACAAACTTTTAGAATCCAAAACAAGTTTTATGAAAATTTAGGTTTTGTTGTAGAGAAAACTCAACACCCCCCATTTTTGAATTATTTATTTCAAATAATGGGGACCTTTTTGTTAATTTTTTGCTAAACACCTTTTATAATTTACATTAAGTTAATTGTCCTACAAATTTTCCATTTTTTTATTTTCACCGGATTTCCATTATGATAATTTTATTGAATTCAATTTTTAACAAGCTTTCCATAGATACTTGTTTCGCCTCATTTGGTCAGCCAATTTGTAAATGGCACTCCTCTAAAGTTTGATCGTTTTTGTCGTCAGAGTTTAAAAAATGTATAAAGTGTATACTATTTTAATTTTCGCAATTAAAAGAGTCATCCATTGTAAATATTAACTCTTAGTTAAATTATACGAATTCTTTCATTTTTCACTAACGGTCCTATAAAATAACCTTGCTCAATTATACATTAGTTGAAAAATGGTTTAGGATCTTGGTAACTTACTCTAATTTGTTATTTTAAAACAAATTACAAAACCTAAAACCCCAAAATTGCAAAGTAGTCGTAGTCCAATTTGTAAGATTGTTAATTCTTATAGGACCCACTTCATATTACCTTCTTCCTCCAAAAAAAAAAAAAAATGCCGAAATAAAATTTGCGATCCAAAAAAACTTGCAATACAATATTACAATATCACATATTGCAAAAATCTTAACCACGTCCCTTTAAAATTTGCAATACGCTATTTAAAAAAATACAATAAAATTTTTAAATTTTAACATAAAATTTTGTTTTAAACTCTTTATACCTCCCATCACCATGACCACACTCCACCCTCCACCTCACCTCACCTCATCCTACCTCACGCTAACTTCAACATCCACTCACTTCACCCCCACTCACTTCCCTCCTACATTAACTATAATGGGACACTTGGTTTTTGTTTTAATTTATTTTCATTTTTGTTTTGTATTGAGTCTAATGGTTTGTTGTAATAAATGAATACGAGGTTTGTTTAATAATTAATTTAAATATAATATTTATAATATAATATAATATAAGATAATTATAATTATAATTTATAGAATAGTTTTAATATAATATTAATTATAATATAAATATAATATAATAATATTTTAATTAAATATTAAATTTTATTTAATTATGTTTTTAATTAAATTTGTAAATAATTATAATTAATTAGTATTAATTAATTAATATTTGTAATCTAATTTGGAATATGATTTTTAGCTTACCTAATAGAAATTTTAGAGTTTTGGCAACTTTAATACACCAATTTTGGAAGCTCATAAATGGAGTTTTATTTGGCCAAATGAGGCTCATGATGGCTCATTGGAAAGATAAAATTATTAAAAATATTTTTGTAGTTTCATTTCCATATTTGATCATTTATTGGGTCTAAAATCCAGTAAAATATAAAGCTACGAATATTTTTAACAAAACTAATTTATGAGTTTAATTTTCTGCATTTTCATTTGCCCACAACTTGTTTTGAGTGCATATCCATTCGTAAATGTCCTCCTTGGCCAATTAAATCATCACAGGAATCAATAGAAAGTTCATATTTCCTTTTCAATTATTTATTTAATTAAATTTGATTGGATTTGTTTTAATTCCAGATTTGGCATTTTGATTTTAATTTTGCATTTTAATTTTGTTTTGATTTGTTTTTTGCAGGAAAATAGTTGAAAAGATGAGGAGAACAAGATATCAATAAATGAGAATGCTTCAACAATAGAAGAATGAAATTTTGAGCCAATGAAAATTGACTGAGAAGATTTATTCTTCAATAAACATTCTTGTAAAAATTCTTTTGTAAATATTATAAATAACAGATTGTAGAATGTTCTCTACAATTCTAGAATTCTTGAAAGCATTATTGTAATGAGGATTTTAGAATTGTAGGTGAGAGGAAACAAAATATCAGATCTGAGGGATTATTGAGAAATTTTCCTTTGCATTTTGAATCATGTATGATAGGTAGAACTTGCACTACTGCAGCTCTTATTTTAAAAGAAGAAGTTCAAAGTATTGTAAAGGACTGTTGGAGACCAGAGCCATAGAAATGGATTCAATAAATTGGTATTTATAATACTATTGTTTTAAATATTGGTTCCATTTTATGATAGCAAGAATGTGTCAATTTGTATTCATATTTGTACATTATTGTTAGTATGAGTAATTTGCCTCAGTCATATGTTTTTATTTATCTCCGCTCTTGTGGGTTGAACTCTGATTTATGAGTAACTATTTAATCAGAAATTTGTCTTTTAATATTGATTTAACAAACAATGATATCCTGTGAGCTATTTCCTTATATTATTGTTTAATTATTCAAATTGTTGATTAACAATCAATATTATTTTGTGAACTACTTCCTAAATGTTATTGGTTGATTATCTCAGTTAAGAGGTCTTTGAATAGAATGTGTTTTGGTATTCATAATGTTAGTTAATTGAACTACTTTGTTAGCTTGATATTCATTATAATCCAGACATGTTTAAATCCCAATCATTTAAATATCTTTCTCTTGGTCGGGTTAGATCTATATTTTCCTAATTGAGATAGGATTAGGATAATTTTCCTTTTTGTTTACATTTAGATTTAATTCTAAATTCCTAGAAGTCCTCTTCCCAAAAAGGAAAACTTTATTTGTGGCTTGGTTGAGCCCCATATCAGCTTAAGGATCACATTCTTTCCTGATCAACAAGAGAGCTGGTCTCATGTCTCTTCTTCATTGGTAGATGAAATTCATATTTTAAGCCATTGGAGATGGAGAGAAGGTTAATGGACATAGTTTAACCAATCGGAACCACCATTTCAATGGAAAAGGAGTTTCTTTAAAGTCCGTACTGGGTGGTCTCCCTCATAGTGTTGTAGTCAGACATTTTTGACCGTCAACAGATTCTTAAATGCTTTATTGGAAAAAATGGTTTTACTCCACTGACAGAAAAAATCTTGCTAAAATCTTAAAGAATATATGAACCATAAAATCACAAAATTTGAAGCAAAATAGAAAGGAAAAATGAGTGAATCTATAATTCAGTGACAAGGTGAAATATGTAATGTCGACCACATTGATCCTATGTAAACGCTACAAGGACTGGTATATTTATTGTAGTGTTGTTGCTACCGTGAATCATACATATATTTATTAAAATAAAAATAAAAATGAAATAAAATAATTAAAAAAAAACATGTTGATACCCTCATCGCCAAGGCTATCACTGCAAGGATTAATACATTTATTCATTGAAATAAAACCTATGCAAGGGAAATTAGTATGTTATATCAAATAGCCATTGGTGCATATCGAGGCCACTTGGAAACTAATTGAACCAACTGGGAACCCACCTCGGTCATAATTAGTTTAATCATCGAGTTTGTAAGTCAAGTTTCCTCCATTATGTGAATTGTATCGTTGTGTGAGGGAAGTCGAATCCAATTTCATTCCACCATTACACACCAAGATTCCAAACAAAAACATCAAGTCAAATGTCGTAACTATAATCCAATTAGGTAAATATGTGGATAAGAATCAACTTCATTTTAGAATATATATATATATATATGGAAAAAAAACATGCATGTTCAATCCCATTTATAAGTATATACCATTTTGGAATGGTCAAATTATTCATTCAATTATGGATATGGAAAATATTTCCTCCTTGGGCCTGAAGTAAAACACCCTTCAGAAGAGCTATAAACCCCTCCAGGAAGGGGGGAGATTGAACCTAAAACATCTAGAACAAATCTAATATATCAAATAGTTAAGGATGCCTACAAAAAAAGATTGATCTCATCCATAATGATTGTGGAAATACTGAGAGGGGGTTGAATCATAATTTCTTTCAATTGTTATATTATGCTAGTAAATATTTTATCTTTAAACCAGAAATTGTTAGGGCCCTATATTACTAGTTTAGTCCCTTATTGTTGTTAGTGTAGCCCCATTATTATTATTGTTGTACCCATATAGTCCCCATATTATTATCATTGTGCCCCATAATAGCCCATTATTGTTATTGTTGTGCCCTTACATTATTATTGTTAGGTCGGCTACGATTATATTTTGACCCCATGGACTCCTATATATAGAAAGGAGTTTTTTTCATTTGTATCATCCAATAATTCTTCATTTTTGTAATGTAAAGGAGGTTTCCTCCTAAAAATGGTTTATTTCTAAGGCATTGATCTCTCTTTTCTTCTATTTTGGGAGCTGGTTTCATAACATTTGGTATCAGAGCTTTGTATTCTAGGGTTTTGCTGCTTCAAACAGTTTATCATCGAATTTCACTATAATTTTTTTCCTACGAAGTTTCCGACGCTAAAAAAAACCATTTGTACAGTAATCCTAAGAAACTTCGTGTAAAAATTTCAGATCTTTTTTCACTATATTTTTTCAGAGATATTTTTTGTGGAAGTTTGGGTTTTTATAGGCTCCCGAATTTCATATAAAATATGTAACCTTGGGAAAATCGCCATAATTATCCCTTTGAGCATCAGATTGGAATTCTGTAAAAAAAATTTGAACATAAACAGACTGTAGTTTCTTTTGTATCAATTTCATAGCTGAAGGAAGCAACAATGACACGTGGCATGCCATAGAATTTCGCTCTACTGAACTAGTCTGTAATTAGGTCATTTTGGAAGATTGGGCATAACTTTGTTTTGAAGAATCCAAATCAGGTCAAACCTGTGGCATTGGAAATAAGATTCAGAGGGCTAATAAAGTATCGAAGATAAAATATTATGGATCTGAAATCAAAGAGACACATCAAATTCAATATTGAGCTCCTCAAAAGCAATAAAAAGGTGTGTATTTTTTTTAAATTTCATAAGTCTTGTTTGAAAAATCAGTTTGAAGGGATTCCAATGGCATATTGAAGCACATATATCAATATTGTGTTCTAAATTGGCCCCTAAAAATAATTTGACACCCATTAAGCCCTCAGAAGGCTCTACTATGACTCATGAAGAGGAAGAAATGCAACATGTTATATCAAAATTACAAGAACAAGTGCAACAAATTTCTCTCTCGCAAAGAGTAACGAAAAATGAAATGGAAGCTAGGATGGGTGGTTTGAAGAAAGGCATGGAAGCTAAAATGGATAGTTTGAAGAAAGGCGTAGAAGCTAAGATGGATGGTTTGAAGAATGACATGGAAGATAAAATGGATGGCGTGGAAGCTAAAGTGGATGGCGTGGAAGATAAGATGGATGGTATAGAAGGCAACATGGAAGCTAGGATGGATGGTTTGAAGAAAAGTGTGGAAGCTAAGATGGATGGTTTGAAGAAGGACGTGGAAGCTAAGATGGATGGTTTGAAGAAAGGTATATAAGGAAACATGGAAGATTTGAAGAAAGAGATGGAAGGTTTGAAGGAAGGTTTGGCAAAGTTGGTACAAGAAAAACTTCGTAATAGCGAAAAAGTAGTAGAGGAAAATCGTGATGAGAAAAAAAGAAATGTTAATCATAATTTTATAGACTCTAATGTTGGCTTTAAAACCCACCATATTCCAAAGATAGATATGAGGAATGTTGAAATTTTCAACAAGAAATAGTGAAATTGGCATCCAGAAACAACATGACAACACACACACTAGTGTGGGATCACTAGTCACACAGTGATGGGTCCAAGCGATAGTCACACAGTGATGGGTCCAAGTGATAGTCACACAATGATGGGTCCTAGCGAGACATTAGTGTGTCTAATTTAATTCTTCCTTAATTAAATTGGACAATAAATTGTAATCTTATCTCATAATCACTAGTAATAGTTAGTTGAGTGTGATAGACTCAGTTAGCTCATGGAATTCGAGTTGAGGGTGGTTAGTGAGGCATGTAGAGTGATTCTATTTGTTTTAGAGTCCAATTTGTAGTTATTGTATTAGTTTTAATGCATGAGAAATACGTTAACTCAATCTAGGTGAGTTAAAGACAATCTAACTAGTTGTAATTGATTGTAGCACTAGTTAGAGGTCAAGTGAATCAAATTAGATTTGATTCACATGCAATGATCTGTCAAGTGACTGATGATTTACTATTAATAGCTGCATGCATGTCAGTTCGGATGAAGACTCGGTTGAGACAGAGGTTAAAGGGAAGTTAAATATCAGTTGTGTTATTAGAAAACTACACAGATGCAGTTAAAATACCACAAGATGCCCATGATACTCAGTGTAGTCAAGGAATGATGAAATTCATAAAGAATATGGATTTCATTCTAGAGGGATTGCATGAGAAAGGGAGGTTGAGCAGAGGCAAGAAATTGGCCAAGTGTTGGTCGATTTTGTCTGGATCAGTGTGAGACAATTGGTAGAGTGCAGCAGACTCTTGTGAGAAGAGTGCATTGTATTGTTTCATGATTCCTGGGTTCATTATAAAATAGAGATAGAGGGGTTTTGAGCAGCAAGCTCTCCCCAGGAAAATTATATCTGTTGTGTATTTATTTTCTTCTTTCTTTTACTTGGTATGATTGTGCGATCATGTTTAATTTCTGCAAATGAATTGTTAGAAGAATTCAGTATCTTTCTTTACAACATTGCATGATCAGATTGAATTCATGATATACATATTGTTTTTATAATTTATACATGGTATCAAAGCGCAAGAAATCTCTATAGTGAAGAAGAATTGAGTTTGTGACTGAACAACATTCGAATTTGCAAAAATATTATTTGGTGCGACAGGCGTATCAAGATGGCTTTCAATGGCTTAATATTGGGATATGCACTCGAGGGACGTTCTAATTATATTGAATGGAAAGATAGAATGGAGGCAGTATTGGAGGACAACAAGTTGAAATAATTCATTTAGAATGATATTCCCAAGCTCGTAGCAACAGACACCGCTCTTCTTGATGCTTGGCAAAAGAAAGTAGCAAGGGCAAGGAGGATCTTATTAGAGGGAGTACGAGATCACATTGTATCGAGTCTCCATGGAAATTTGACTCCATTTGCAATGTGGAAGGCCTTAACATATATGTTTCAGAGCAACATTGACCACAGAAAATTGGCACTGAAGGACAACCTCAGGAAAATCAAAATGGAGAAAAGTGATACTATTCTGGAATACTTGACCAAGTTCATCCAATGTCGTAGTGAGCTTGGAAGTGTTAGGATTACTATATCGGATGAAGACTTTGTGAGCATAACGCTTCTAGGCCTTCCTAAGAGTTTGCATTGTTATCAGGAATCTGTCAATGGGAGGGAGAAGCTACCAGATTGGGAGCGACTTTGGTCGGATTTGGTACAAGAAGAATTCAAGCGGAATACCGGGGGTGGATCCTCATCTAAAATAGATGATGAGGAAAATTTTGCCTTGGATGATAAGGAAAAGGAGGGGAAGGGAAATAAACCCTATTACAAATCTGAGATCGGTGAAGAAGGAAAGGAGCATGACTTTTCGAGAGTGAAAATTTTTCACTATCACGAGCATGGACATTATACCACTAATTGTCCATAGAAGAAGAAGAAAAATAAGGCTTCAATATTTGCAGCTGGTAAGGCTTTGGCCTTGCAATTTGAGTTGGAATTCTCACTCATTGCATGCATGGTATCTAGTGTGATGGGATCGGAGTGGTACTTGGATAATGGTGCATCTTTCCACATGAAAAGAGACAAAGAACTTTTCAGTATCTTGGAGGAGAAGGATCTCCAAATGCATATCAAAATGGGTGATGATGGGAAGTATAGCACTATCGGGATTGGTACAGTTAGCTTCTAGAGACAATCAGGTAAACCCTTCTTATTAAAATATGTCATGCATGTACCAAGTTAGAAAAATAATTTAGTTTCAGTTGCAATGTTGGAGGATATAAGATATGATGTGGTTTCCAGTGAAGGGAAAGCATTCATTTGTCATAAAGCCACAATACAAGTTAAAAAGATTGGGGTTCGTGTGAAGAATCTCAAAAAAATTAATGTATATGGTTGCGCCAAATTTATGGGTAAAGCAGACAAAGTGGTGAGTCGAGTTGAGGGTGAGTTATGGCATGGGATATTTGGTCATCTACACCACAGTGCTTTGAAGGTCATGCAACAGATTTAGACGTTCCTTCCAAAGGGTACTCTTGCACATATATAAACATGCAAGGGATGTACCATGGGGAAGTATGAGAAAGCCATGTGATTATCCCTTGAGAGGGAGCTTGATTTGCATGCAGATGAGGAAATCTTGGTTCCAAAGGATGGACCTCAAGACGTGGAGAAACCACATGAGGAGGATCATGGAGTGGAAGAAACCACTTATGCATAGACCTCCAGGAGGGGGGAATTTTGAGCCAGAAGGGTAGAGGGAGTACATGCAGCTATACCTCCAGATGTGAGGTGGGGTGATGTGCAGAATTAACCCCAAGAAGAAATTTGGGCAGGATCCATTGAGATGGTGTGTCTCATGGATCAAACTTGGCTACGAGGAGCCCATAGTACAACAGTAGCAAGAAGGATCGGTTAGATTGATGCAGGCATATGCCAGGAGGACAAAAATCAGAGTGACAAGTGTCAGATACTGGAGCATAGATCAAAGTTGGCAGCAGTGAAGAGTGCATGGATGTATATGTCAGCAACGCAGAGATTCCAATAGACTTGTGTAGTAGCTAGAAACAATAAGAAGACTTTGATGATAGATACATTATATTGATTTAGTTGTTTAGAGGGTATTCAATTTCAGAAGTGTTTCATGCAAGATTTGAATGTGTGAAAAACCCTAGAAAGTGTTGCATGCAGGAGTTGCATGCAAGAGTTGCATGTATGCATGCAGAACATTCCAAAGGTACCGGATTGGGACAAATTG
Source organism: Pinus albicaulis (assembly GCA_034641835.2). Classification (NCBI taxonomy): domain Eukaryota; kingdom Viridiplantae; phylum Streptophyta; class Pinopsida; order Pinales; family Pinaceae; genus Pinus; species Pinus albicaulis. Next base: position 10,303,484 of record MU968381.1, read on the forward strand.
ATTCCTTACTTTTTGAGAGGGAGTGTTGAAATTTGCAACAAGAAATAATGAAATTGGCATCCAAAAACAACATGACGACACACACACTAGTGTGGGATCACTCGTCACACAGTGATGGGTCCATAGTGATAGTCACACCGTGATGGTTCCAAGCAATAGTCATGCGGTGATGGGTCCAAGCGATAGTCACACAGTGATGGGTCCTAGCAATACATTAGTGTGTCGAATTTAATTTTCCCTTAATTAAATTGGACAATAAATTGTAATCTTATCTCATAATAACTTGTAATAGTTAACTAAGTGTGATAGACTCAGTTTGCTCATGGAATTCGATTTGAGGATGGTTGGTGAGGCATGCAGAGTGATTATATTTTTTTTTAGAGTCCAAGTTGTAGTTAGTGTATTAGTTTTAATGCATGAGAAATCAATCAACTCAATCTAGGTGAGTTAAAGTCAGCCTAACTAGTTGTAACTGATTGTAGCACTAGTGAGAGGTCAAGTGAATCAAATTATATTTGATTCACATGCAGTGATATATCAAGTGACTGATGATTTAATATTAATAGTTGCATGCATGCTAGTCCTGATGAAGACCCATTTGAGATAGAGGTTAAAGGGAAGTTAACTATCAATTGTGTTATTAGTAATTTGCCTAGATGTAGTTAAAACACTACAGGATGCCCATGATACTCAGCACAACCAAGGAAGGCTGAAAGTCCTAAAGAATAGGAATTTCATTCGACAGGGATTGTGTGAGCAAGGTAGGTTGAGCAGAGGCAAGAAATTGGCTAAGTGTTGGTCGATTTTGTTCGGATCAGTGTGAGACAATTGGTAGAGTGCAACAGACTCTTGTGAGAAGAGCGCATTGTATTGTTTCATGATTCCTTGGTTCATTATACAATACAGATAGAGGGGTTTTGAGAATAAAGCTTTCCCAAGGAAAATTATCTATGTTGTTTATTGATTTTCTTCTTTATTTTACTTGCTGTGATTGTGCGATCATGTTTAATTTCCACAAATGAATTGTTATAAGAATTCAGTATCTTGCTTTACAACATCGCATGATTGGATTGAATTCATGATATAAATACTATTTGTACACTTTCTACAATGAAGTTTGATGGCAAGGATTCGATAACTTGGATACTACAAATGGAGCAATACTTTGAGCTCCATAATATGCAAAACACACAAAAGGTACACATGTAACTTTATATTTAGAACAAAATCAGTTTGTATGGTATCGATGAATTTTTTCTCGTAAACCACTGGTCACTTGGTCAATTTTTATAGAGGAAATGATAGTACATTATGAGGATACAAACAGAAACACCTTCTTTAGCCAATTGATAAATCTCAAACAAAAGGGTTCAATGATGGAGCACAATAAGGACTTCCAAAAATTGAATATAAGGGTATATAATTTTCTACAGGAACAAAGGATTGATGTCTTCATATGGACTCTAAGGGATAACATCCAACATGAGGTTCACCTTTGGGAACTTGATACATTGGAGAAGGCATTTAGGTTGGAAAGAAAAATTGAAAGAAAAATTATGGCGACAAGCTGGAAGCCTACCACTTACAACTATAAAGATGGAAGTGTTGCTACTCCTAGAATTCCACAACCTACAAGGTTTAAACCACAAAAATTTGAAGAAAAAATAGAAAATGGGCTTTGCTATAGTTGTGATATAAAATACACTAAAGGTCATAAGTGTGCTGAGAAGAAATTATTTTACATAGAATGTGAAGAGGAGGAAGAAAAGGAATACAAAACTTCAAAATGAGAGGATATACACCAGGAACCAACCTTAGAGGAAGAAATAAATGAATCCGACCATATCCTATAATGCATTGGCATGAATTACCACTCCTCAAACTCTTAAGATAAAAGGACATATTAAGAAGAAAAATTTAATAGTGCTTATTGATTCGGGTAGTACCCATAATTTTATTCATTTAAGGTATCCAAGGAATTTAATTTCTTCCTATACCCAGCGCCAGAGTGTCAAGTGGTGGTGGAAAATCGAGGAACTATAAATTGCTCTGGAAAGTGTCATAATATCAAGATAAATATGGGGGAATATGTATTTAATATTCCAATGTTTTCCATTCCAATAGGTGGTGTTGATGTTGTACTAGGAGTGAAATGGTTACAATCATTTGGGACAATAGCTTTTAATTTTAAAGAAATTTTCTTGATTTTTTTGTTCAGAAGGAAAGGAAGTTGAATTACAGGGTATCACAGGGAAGCTGAGAAAGACAATAAGCTCTAATTTCATGAAAAAGCTTCTGAAGAAACAACAACGAGGTGTCATTACACAATTATGCTCACTAGAAGTTCCAACATCAAAATCATATATTTCTCCACATCTCCAAAAAGTCTTGGACAATCATTCGGTGTTTTAAACTCCCAAAGGACCCCCACCTATTCGTGATCATGATCATGCTATTCATTTGATTCTAGGAAGTGTTCCTCCAAACATCAACCCTTACAGATATCCTTATGTCCAAAAGAGTGAAATTGAACATATGATTGGAAAAATGATAGAGGTTGGTATACTTCAACCTAGTCAAAGTTCTTTTTCTGCTCCAGTAGAATTGGTGCACAAGAAGGATGGATCATGGTACATGTGTCTAGATTATAGGGAGATCAATAAGCTCACCATTAAATATAAATTTCCCATTCCTATGATTGATGAATTATTGGATGAATTAAATGGAGCAATTTATTTCACCAAGTTGGATCTTCATTCAGTATATCATAAAATTAGAATGAAGACTAAAGACATTCCGAAAACAACATTTCAAACTCATGAGGGTCATTATGAATTTTTGGTCATGCCTTTTGGACTTACAAATGCACCTTCTACATTTCAAGGGTTGATGAATTCCATTTTCAAACCCTTCCTTATAAAATTTGTGTTAGTATTTTTTGATGATATACTAATCTACAACAGGTCTTGGAAGGATCATGTTCAACATGTTGACAGGCTGCTCAAACTATTGAAGGAGAAACAATTATATGCAAAAACCTCCAAATGTTTCTTTGGAGTACAAGAGGTTGATATTTGGGTCATATTGTATCTCAGGAGGATGTTAAGGTAGAAACTAACAAAATTGAAGCCATTAAGGAATGGAAAGTCCCCACAACCATAAAGCAGTTGCGAGGATTTCTCATGTTAACAGGGTATTATCTCAAGTTTGTTATGAATTATGGGAGAATACCAGCACCTCTAACAACATTATTGAAGAAAGATGCATTTTCATGGACTCCTAATGCAACTAATGCCTTTGAACATATTAAAGAGGCAATTTGCCAAGCACCTATCTTAGTTACGCCATACTTCACAAAAACCTTTATTGTGGAATGTAATGCCTCAGGAAATGTAATTGGTGCTATTTTAATGCAAGAAGGAAGACCCGTTACTTTTGAAAGTCATCCAAACAAATGGAAGTATTTACAAAAAGATATTTATGGGAAGGAAATGTTGGAAATACTACATGCACTAAAGAAATGGTGACCTTACCTAATGGGAAGACACTTCAAGGTAAAAACTGATCATGATAGTCTTAAATAATTTTTGGAACTAATATTATCTTTAGAAGAGCAGCAAAAATTTTGAGATTGCAACAAGATGATGAGCTTAGTGGAAAGAAGTCGCCTTCACTAAGTGGGCCCGCAGGCTATTTTTGGCACAAAGTCTATTTTTAGACTATGTTTATTTTTAGACATGTCGATCATATTCTATGAGTTGCAGGATGCTATTTGTGGATGGTTGGTCAAGTTGGAAAAATAGATGGACTTCTATTTTTAGACATATTGGGCGGAATCTATTTTTATATTTCCGGTCTAAAAATAGATATGTCGAATATTATTAGCTCTTAATAATATTTGGACTATAAACATTATCTTATTCTCTTGGAGCACTTCAGTTAAGTGCACAGATGTGGCACAGGAGCTGACAGAAGGAATTACGCTATTTCTGAGGGTTAAGTGGAGCTATTGCATGGATACTTTAGTTAGAACTCATGTGACAGAGTTTGGTGGAGTTATTGAGGTAGTTGATGGAGTTGTGTTCAGTTTAACTGAGTTAAACATAGTTGAGCTAGTTGTATCTATTCTAACTGATTGATACACTAGTGAAAGTGGTGTGAATTAATTATTAACTAATTCTCTAATTATTAACTCATTAATCAACTAAATAATACATCTGTTAACTATAGTGCATGGACAGTTTCAGTGGAGACCAGTGAAGAGGTAGGTTGAAGAGAAGTGTGACTATACTATTGCATGATTTGCAACAACTAGTGATTGGAGATTCCAATGAGTATTGCACAGTCAAGTCTGGACCAATTTGAGTTCATTCAGAGCCATTATTCAGCAGGGATTGCACAGTAGAGGCAGGCTATCAGGTGGCAGAGATTGGAGCATGTGATTTGCTAGATCGGGCTTGATTAGTGTGTAGCAATTGGAGATTGTACTGAGAGCTTTGTGAGGAGCTTTGTGTAATGATTGTTACATGATATCTATGACATATAATATACATATACTTGGGGGTTTTCAGCTTTAATATTTCCCATAAAATACTGTGTTCATAGGTGTGATTGTTTATGGTTTTAATGTGCGCATGCGATTGTTTTATTTCTGCAACTAATGATCAATGGTAGAAGATATTTTGTATTGTGCATGAAGTTAAAATAGTGTGTGATCAGGAGAATCTCGGTGAAAAATATATCAGTTATTAAAATTTCTACATGGTATCAGAGTGATATTGATCATTGGAGAAATTTCAAAACATTGAAGCGGTTGAGTTTTGAGCTGGTGGAATTCGAATTTGCAGCAGTGTTTTCTTGGTGTCGAAGTTGAGATGTATTTCAGCAGATTGCGATTGGGGTATGCCCTTGAGGGAAGCTCGAATTATATTACATGGAAGGATAGGATGGAGGCTGTGCTGGATGACAATGGGTTGAAGGAGTTCATAGATGAAGAAATTCCAAAACTTGCTTCTAGTGATGCTGCCGCACTTGACGCATGGCAAAAGAAGACAACAGAGTGTCGAAGAATTCTGTTGGAAGGTGTAAAGGATCACATAGTGTCCAGCCTTCAGGTTAAGGCTTCTCCATTCTTGATGTGGAAAGAATTGATAGACTTATTCCAAAGCAAGAGCAACTAGAGGAAGTTGGCGCTCAAGGATAAACTCAGGAACATAAAAATGGAGAAAGGCAACAGTATGCCCAAGTACCTCACGAAGTTTTTCCAGTGCAGGGATGAGCTGGGAAGTGTGGGGGTGACTGTAGATGATGAGGACTTGGTGAGCTTGGCTCTCCTTGGGCTTCCGAAGAGTTGGCATTCCTATCAGGAATCTGTCAATGGTCGGGAGAAATTGCCAGGATGGGAGCGACTTTGGTCGGATCTTGTGCAAGAGGAGATAAGGCGAAGTACCAGGGACAGATCTTCAGCAAAGAAATCAGATGAAGAAAGTTGCACTTTGGATGCCAAATCAAGGAAGGGGAAGATCAAGAAGAATGTTTCTCAATCCGGTGCGAAAGGCAAGAAGCAGGACATGTTCAAGGTGAAGTGCTTTCATTGTCACCAACATGGACATTACGCCACTAATTGTCCATAGAAGAAGAAAAATAAGTAGGTTGCTGGATCTGCAGCTGGAGAGGCCTTAGCCTTGCGGTTTGAGCTAGATTTTTCGCTGATCGCATGCTTGGTCTCAAGTATGATGGGTTCAGTTTGGTTTCTTGATAGTGGTGCATATTTTCATATGACCGGAGACAAAGATTTGTTTACTGATCTGGATGAGAAATATCTTGGAGTGCACATCGAGATGGGTGATGATGGTAGATACAATGCGACTGGTATCGGTACCATTTCCTTTGAGAGGGAGTCTGGTAAACCCTTCGTATTGAAGGAAGTGATGCATGTTCTAGGATTGAAGAAGAATCTTATCTCTGTAGAGATGTTAGAAGACAAGGGATATGATGTTGTCTTTAGTGAGGGAAAGGCTTTCCTGTGCAGTAAGGAAACTGGTGAAACCCAGAGGATAGGGGTTCGAGTTAACAACCTTTATCAGTTTCAGGTAGATGGCTGCGCAGCAATGGCAGGCAAGGCAGAAGGAGTGGTGAGCCGAGATGATGGCGAGCTATGGCACCAGAGTTTGGGCGACCTTCACCATGGAGCTCTGAAGATATTGCAGAAGATTTCTATTGGGCTTCCCAAAGGTACTCTTGCGTAGTCAGATCAATGTAAGGGATGTAACTTGTGAAAATTTGTGAAAGCCACCTTTCACGAGAAGGATAGTCACACCACGACGATCCTTGAGATAATTCACACAGACATGCATGGACCCTTCTTAGTAGCTTCGACAGCAAAGCACAGGTACTATGTGATATTTGTTGACGAGATCTTCTTCATGTAGAAGAAGAGCGAGACATACTCAAAGTTCTATGAGTTCAAGGCACTGGTTGAGAAAGAATCGGGGAAGCAGGTGAAGGCTCTTAGGAGCGACAATGGTGGTGAATTCATCTCTGGCGAATTCAAGGACTTTTGCAGCGCAGAAGGAATTCGAAGAGAGCTCATAGCACCTCATAACCCACAGCAGAACGGGGTTGCTGAGCGGAAGAACATAACGATCGTGGGTGCTGCACGGGCGATGTTGCATGATCAGGGCCTACCCATTCACTTGTGGGCGGAGGCATGCAATACTGCAGTATATGTGCAGAACCGTTGTCCTCACAGGATACTTGGCATGAGTACACTCGAGGAGGCATTTTTTGGTAAGAGGCCTGATATTTCCCATTTGAGGACTTTTGGTTCATCTGTTTACATTCATGTGACGAAGGATGCCAGGAAGAAGCTGGAGCCGACCATAGAGGTTGGGATATTTGTGGGGTAAATTGATACGCCCCACAACTATCGTGTGTATTTGCCAGACAGTCGCAAGACTGTTGGCCACATGAGATATCAAATTTCATGAGAAAAAGCCAGGAAGTGTTCGCTTGAGAGGGGAGCCACACTTGCATGCATATGAGGAGCTATTGGTTCCTAAGGATGAGCCTCGGGATGTGGATCGGCCACAGAGGGAGGTTCATGGAGTGGAAGAGACCACTCATGCGGCGCCAACCATTAGAGGAAGGAAGCAGCGCACCTACAGTGAGCGGCGGCTCAACATGCGAGAGAAGATTGTGGGTGTAGGAGCACCTACGTCACGGCGCAGACAAGACAGAAGCTCAGATCACACACGATCGGTACATTGGATACATGGCTCTTGGGAGCAAATGTGTCATGACAGAGCCATCCTCTTTCGAGGAAGCTATGTAGGACCCCGCATGGGTAGATACCATGGTGGAAGAGTATGATTCGATTGTCAGAAACAGTGCATGGGAGATTGTCCCAATACCGGAAGGGAAATCAGTGGTAGGTTCAAGATGGATCTACAAAGTGAAGCAAGCAGCTGACGGGAGTGTGGAGAAGTACAAGGCAAGATTTGTTGCCCAAGGCTTCTCACAGATTGAGGGGATTGATTATGAGGAAACCTTTGCACCTGTTGCAAGGTATTCTTCCATACGGATGATTCTTGCTCTCTTGGCACAGATGGGGTGGCACATTCATCAGATGGATGTGATGACTGTGTTCCTCAATGGAGTGATTGAGGAGGAGGTGTACATAGAGCAGCCCGAAGGTTTCGAGATCTTCAACAGCGAGTCGCATGTGTGTAGGCTCAAGAGAGCGCTGTATGGGTTGAAACAAGCACTTCGTGCTTGGTACACATGGATAGATAATTATTTCACTGGACTTGGATTCTCCAAGAGTGAGGTGGATCCGAACCTATACCAGATTGTGGTGGAGGGTAATTTTCTGATCATTGTACTTTATGTAGATGATTTTATTTTGAGAGGTGATGAACTGTTGATACTCTCATGCAAGGCTGATCTTGCAAAAGAGTTTGAGATGAAGGACTTGGGCCTCCTTCATTATTTCCTGGGATTGGAAATTCGGCAGCACAGTGATGGAATGTTTGTGTCTCAAGGCAAGTATGCCCAGGAGATACCGGAGAAGTTCAACATGCATGGCTGCAAGCCTATTGACACTCCTCTTCCTGGTGGATGGAGGAAAGAGGATGCTACATCGACAGAGGTAGTGGATGCCACTGTTTACCGACAGTTGGTGGGGTCACTTATGTATCTGGTTAATACACGACCCGACATATGCTATGCTATTAACCAGCTTTCAAAAGCTATGGTTAAGCCTACCAAGCTCTGCTGGAAGGCAGGAAAGCATGTATTGAGATATCTCAGAGGCACATCGGGATATGGATTATGGTACAGATAGTTAGATGAGGTGAAGCTGTGTGGCTTCACGGATGCAGATTGGGTAGGGAGCCCAATGGACAGAAAGAGAACATCTGAAGGGATTTTTAGTATCGGGTCGACAACGATTTCTTGGTACAATAGGAAGTAGAGATCCGTGGCACTCAGTTCAACAGAGGCCGAGTATATGGCAGCGAGTTTGGCTACATGCGAGGCTATATGGATGAGGAAGATCCTGGTCAGGTTGTTCGGTTCACACTTAGATCCTACTGTGATATATTGTGATAATCAGAGTTGCATCAAACTCTCGGTTAATCCAGTATTTCATGATAGATCTAAACACATTGACATCCAGTATCATGATATCAAAGATTGTGTGCAGCGAAAGATCATGTTACTTTCATACATTCCCATGGAGGATCAGGATGTTGATATCTTGACGAAGGCGCTCACCAAGAGTAAATTCGAATACCACAGGGGCAAGATAGGGGTGGTGGATAATCCTTATCTTGTTGAGAGGGAGTGTTGAGATTGCAACAAGATGATGAGCTTAGTGGAAAGAAGTCGCCTTCACTAAGTGGGCCCGCATGCTACTTTTGGCGCAAAGTCTATTTTTAGACATTTCGATCATATTCTATGAGTTGCAGGATGCTATTTGTGGATGGTTGGTCAAGTCGGACAAAATAGATGGACTTCTATTTTTAGACATATTGGGCGGAATCTATTTCCCTCAGGAATAGTGTAATTCCTTCTGTCAGCTCCTGTGCCACATTTGTGCACTTAACTGAAGTGCTCCAAGAGAATAAGAAAATTTTTATAGTCCAAATATTATTAAGAGCTAATAATATTCGACATATCTATTTTTATACTGCCAGTCTAAAAATAGATATGTCGAATATTATTAGCTCTTAATAATATTTGGACTATAAACATTTTCTTTTTCTCTTGGAGCACTTCAGTTAAGTGCATAGATGTGGCATAGGAGCTCACAGAAGGAATTACGATATTCCTGAGGGTTAAGTGGAGCTATTTCATGGATACTTCAGTTAGAACTCATGTGACAGAGTTTGGTGGAGTTATTGAGGCAGTTGATGGAGTTGTGTTCAGTTTAACTGAGTAAAACATAGTTGAGCTAGTTGTATCTAGTCTAACTGATTGATACACTAGTGAGAGTGGTGTGAATTAATTATTAATTAATTCACTAATTATTAACTCATTAATCAACTAAATAATACATCAGTTAACTACAGTGCATGGATAGTTTCAGTGGAGACCAATGAAGAGGTAGGTGAAAGAGCAGCGTGACTATCAGTTGTGACTATACTGTTGCATAATTTGCAAAAACCAGTGATTGGAGATGCCAATGAGGATGGCGCAGTCAATTCTAGACCAATTCAAGTTCATTCAGAGCCATTCTTCAGCAGGGATTGCGCAGTAGAGGCAGGCTATCAGGTGGCAGAGATTGGAGCATGTGATTTGCTAGATCGGGCTTGATTAGTGTGTAGCAATTGGAGATTGTACTGAGAGCTTTGTGAGGAGCTTTGTATAATTATTGTTACATGATCTCTATGACATATAATATACAGATAGTTGGGGGTTTTCATCTTTAAGCTTTCCCATAAAGTACTGTGTTCATATGTGTGATTGTTTATGGTTTTAATGTGCGCATGCGATTGTTTTATTTCCGCAATTAATGATAAATGGTAGAAGAGATTCTATATTGTGCATGAAGTTAAAATAGTGTGATCAGGAGAATCTCAGTGAATAATATATCATTTATTCAAATTTCTACAAAAAATGGGTCACAAATTTGTTGGGTTATGATCTAGGATCTTTTTCTTATAGATGCATTAAATAATTACATATAACCAAGCATTTAAAACCATGAAACATAAACACATAAAACTAAGAACAAAGAGACCATGTCATCCATGAGACCAAGACAACAAAAATTGATTAGGGATTTCATACAATTTGGACTACGTCTCTGGGCCCTGGTCAACAGTGGGTAGGCCTTAATTCATTAAGTGGAAAGAAGAAGAAGTACAAGTAAAATTACATAAACACACCTATACCTCCAATCTGGAAAATGGCCAAAAAATGGAGACCTATGTTGTAAAACGAATAGCACCATCAGATTTTTGTCACAGAGAGGTGTAAAATCCATATAAAATTTGTCCAATTTGGACACTGAACAATTTTGGGCCCTCTAAAAATGTGGGTCAGATCATGGTTCCACTACCTCCCTCAATGGCTTAGGGTTCCACTGCCTTGAACTACATGACCGCATGTACCTAGTCTGCTTGGGCGCACCAGTATAATGAAGGTCTTATATCAAAATTCAGGCAAATTTTACCAGATGAGGTGGTTTGGATTAGTGGTAAATAAGGCAAATGATAGAAGAGAGAACGAGGGATCAAATCCTACCTCTCTGAAATTGGTCGTAAGTTTTTTTTTGTTGTGGTAGGTATATAAAAATAGGTGGTCGGGGTCTGTGCCATGCGGCCCTCACATACAGACTCGGTTTAACGAACCGTTTGCACCACTGTGATAAGAATGATGAGGTCATCTACTTGAAACTAATTTTCCCACATTTATTCCACTTTTAATTTTGAGCATTTTCCTTTGCCACTTGTGTATGTAGATCCACCTGGATCAATCCTCCCCACTGAGGAGATTTTGGACCACCAAAAGCAATAACACACACTGCTTGTGGCCTCGCCAAACCATAATTTCAATCACATACACATAAATCTGGTACATCCCTTGAAATCATATACAAACAATTCATGACTTAATCAATCCCACGCTTGCCGAGAGTTTATAACACACACTCTTAGTCGAGGATTACATAATAGAAACAATACCCAAACTACACAAAGGAAAAACATCACCATTGATTTTAGGAAGCAGTGGAAAACACATAATCACTTTTACATTTATTTGCAATGCGTGATTTAAAAATTGTGGCCATAACAAACTACTACCTCTAAGAAAACCATATTTTACTTAATAAGGAAAACCACCACGAATGTGATGGATTCATTTGTTGAACATTTTCACCTTTCGGCTCCCCTATCAATGATTTCGGGGCATGGATTACCAGACACATGGCTTGTTGGTGTCCTACCTCATTGCAATGAATACAATGATTATTTTTCTTCCAAACTTTCTAGATTTTCTTGGAATGCTTCCTCTTGATATTCCTTTGATAAGCGCTTATGGATCCCTCACTGTCACTAGGAAGTGATGAGGCTCTCTCATCATCTGTCGTTGGTGGGTCGCTGGCTACCTTGGAGCATTCCCCAACTTCCTTCCTGACTTACCCAAATCATGAATGATGGGGTAATTCTTCTACTTTAATTGGGTTTATGATTCCTTGGTCATTAATGTTGAGGCCCTTTCCCTGATACCCCACCTTCTTAAATAGTTTGGATCCGATACCTATAGTATGTTTTTCACAAGCAACAAAATCATCATCATGAAAAGTATGTGAAATCGAAGAAACACTTTTTACCTCAAGGGGGTTATGTTGCAGCTTCTTCAAGGCCTCTTCCTTAACTCGCAACTAGTGTAGAAACCTTTGTTTGTCATTTTCTGCTTCCCGTAGGAGTCTCCTTAGCTCAGTATTACCTGCTTGAATGCTTTGATTAATATCCTCAAGTTCCTGGAGCCATGCCGCTTTGGGCGAACTTTACATATTTAGTACACTATGTGTTGAAATTTTTGTTTCATTTCCTGAATTTGAACCCAAATCGATGGGTCCATTTGTTGTCATTTAAAGAGCTACAATCCTCCTTTCATCACCGAAATCCGATCCCGGGTCAATTGGTCTACCTCGTGCAACTCCCGCAGTCGTGACCTTCTCATATTCCTATGATTCAAAATTTTGATCTTGTTGCATGGTGGCAACTCTCTTCTGCCTATCCTTCTTGTCATCCCTCTTAGGTCTCAGCTCAGGGTGCAATTTCCAATAATTTTCTTTTTTGTGTCCTTCTTTCTCACAGTGGGTGTGAGAGGTCTTTGATCCTCCTCTCTTTGTTGTTGTGGCTCTTTTTGGGTGGTCATTTTTTTCATATGTCTCCTTGTTTTCAAAATGCATGGCCTTCACACTGGCCTCATCGATAGTAGCAGGCTCAAACAATAATAATGAATGTCTTATGTAACCATGTAAAGAACCGATATACTTAGTTACAATCTCTAGTGAATCTAACAGAATGTCTAAGTTCAATTCTTGTTTCCTAAAATCTTCAGTGAAGTTTTGCACATTTTTTCCTTTGCCTTGCTTTAGGTGTTGCCATTCCTATAATGTTTTTTTATTATAACCCAATGGGTAAAACTGAGTTTTCAATGCAGAATTAAAATTTGACCATGAGGAGAGAAGGTTACCCATATTGTTGCTTCCTTGCAATTTTCTCTCCCACCAAACGAGAGTGGTGCCACTCAATCGAAGGGATGCCAACTAGATCATTGCCTTGTCTTTCTTAATCTTTTGAATATGGTAGTAGACTTCATCAGGGAAAATTTTAGGGGCTAATATTCGCATGTGGGCTAATTTTCCATGCCTTTTCAAAAAAAAAGGATTCGCCAATTTCCATTTTTTTTGTAAAATGATTCGCCCAAATTTTATAGTACATCATTATTTTACCTTAAAAATCGCCAAAATATTATATTGAATAATATAAAATCATTGGAAATATAAATATTTCTACAAAAATATTGCCAAAAATTTTACAATTTGCATATTAGGGACTAGTAAGATTTGCCAAGGTTTCTAAACTTTAAGATAAACTTACATCCTTAAAATTTTCCCAGGACTTCAATTTGCCTAATCCAATTGTTGAGCTTTTCTGCATTACATTCTCCTGTATACATAAGCAAGTCAAAATTTACATATAGTTTAAGGAAAGGTTTATTAGATGTACATGCCTTTGGCATATGCGAGAATGATGAGAAGAAGAAGAGGAACTATCACTAGAAGATAGAGAGGGAGGGGGCTCTTCTCCACCATTTCCATGGTTTACTGATCTGTGGTCATCTGAATTTTTATTCTTAGGCTTAATGGTTTTCTCATACTCTGCAAACATTTTGTCTACTTTCTCTGCCATGTTGTAGAATGCCTTGCGGTGATTCCCCTCTTCTTCCCAATGAGCTTCCTCATCTGCCATGTTTCTTATTCATTATGCACGTCCTACTTTGGTATCAAAATACTTAAGCTTTCCTTCACCTCTTTGCAACTTGTTTCTGGTTAGTATATACTCATGCAATTCACATCGAAAAAGACTTGCTTTGATACCACTTGATCCAGGATCTTTTGCTTATAGATGGATTAAATAATTACATATAATCGAGCATTAGTCCAAGACACCAAAAATTGATTACAGATTTTGTCCAATTTGGACTACGTCTCCAAGCCTTTCTCAACAATGGGGAGGCCTTCATTCATTCAGTGGCAAGAGGAAGAAGAAGTAAAAGTAAAATTACATAAACACCCTTTTACCTCCAATCTTGAAAATGGCCGAAAAATGGAGACCTCTGTTGCAGAAATGGACAACATCATCATATTCCTATCACCGAGAGGTGCAAAATCCATATAAAATTTGTCCAATTTGGACACTGGACAATTCTTAGCCCTCTAAAAATGTGGCTCAAATCATGGTTCCACTCCCTCCCTGAATGGCTCAGGGTTCCACCACCTCGAAATGTGTGCCCACCTGTACCTGGTCTGCCTGGGTGCACTAGTAAAATGAAGATATTATATCAAAACCTGAGCAGAGTTTACCACACAAGGTGGTTTGGATTCATGGTAAATAAGGCAAATGATAGAGGAGAGGTTGGGGATAAAATCCTGCCTCTCCGAAATTGGTTGTAAGTTTTTGTTTGTTGTGGTAGGTATATAAAATTCGGTGGGTGGGGTCCGCACCATGTGGCCTTGACCCAAACTTCCACCATAGCCGTATTTTAAAATGGGTGAGAGTTAACATATGGGTTTGCATTTGTTTTAATATGGTTCGTTGGGCCGCCCGTGAAGTGGGCCGGCCTACGTGGCCGAGGGGGTTCGATTCCTGCAGACCCACTTACATGGTGTCGTTATATGTTTATAACATGTATTGTTGTATGGTTCTGTTAATATATGGTTGGGGGGGCGCGGGGTCATGGCCTGCCCCCCTATATTTAATATACATTTTATATGGTTTGGGGAGGGGTGGGGGTCATGGCCCACCCCTTTATATATATATATATATATATATATATATATATATATATATATATATATATATATATATATATATATATATAAATAACAACCCCAGATATTCATTTTAACGGATTTTGGGGGATATGAAACAAACTAACCATCTCACAAATTTTCCCATAAGTTGGTCAGATTCAGCCGCCAGAAAATTTCAAATTGTTGCCTCCTTAACCTACCATATCACCAAGTCAACTAGCTCTAAATTTCACATACGGACTTGGTTTGACGAACCGTTTGCACCGTTCTGATCAGAATGATGAGGTCTTCTACTTGACACTGATTTTTCCACATTTCTTCCACTTTGAATTTTGAGTCTTTTCCCTTGCCACTGGTGTATGTAGATCCACCTAGATCAGGTTATGACTTTGAAATCATCTACAAAAAAGGGAAGCTAAATGTTGTTGCAGATGCACTCTCAAGAAATGATGAGGATGTGGAAGTATTGCTTTGTGCCATTTCTATTATCCAACCTGATTGGATAACCGAAGCAAGGGAGGAATGGAAGAATGACGAAGAAGTATGGAGACTCATTCAAAAGTTGCAGTAAGATCTCACTACATCTGATACGTTTAATTGGAAAAATGATTCCTTATGGTACAAATATCCACTCATATCTTTGTAAGAATTCCCAACTAAAACAAATATTCTTTTGGAATTTCACACCTATCCCTTAGGAGGACACTCGGGATTTTTAAAAACTTACCACAGGGTGAAGAAATAATTTTTTTGGGATGGCCTTAAATCTGATATTCAAAAGTTTGTGGTGAAATGTTTGGTTTTCTAGAAGAATAAATTTGAGACAATTAATACCCCGGGACTGCTACAACCTTTATCCATTCCAAATCAATGTTGGGATAGGTTTCAATGGATTTTATCGTAGGTTTACCTAAGTCCGAAGGAAATAGTTTCATCATGGTGGTAGTTGATAGACTTACCAAGTATGCACACTTTTGCGTATTATCTCATCCATTTAAAGTGAGTACATTTGCTACTGCATTTATGGAAACAATTCAAAAGCTACATGGAAACCCAAAGATTGTTGTAAGTGATAGAGATCACATTTTCACTGGAAATTTTTGGACAACATTATTTTATTATTTGGGCACTCAACTAGCTCATAGCTCATCTTATCATCCTCAATATAATGGGAAAACTGAGATACTAAACAAATGTTGGGAAGGATATCTTTGTTTCTTTGTCTCTGATAAACAAATACAATGGGTCAATTGGTTACCTCTAGCTGAATGGTGGTATAACACTTCCTTCCACACTACAAAAAAAATGACCCCATTTATGGCACTTTATGGATATCATCCATCACATCATATTTAAAAGAAAATTCTAAGGTTCAAGCAGTGGAAGATCACATTGAGCATCAACAACAAGTTCTCCAACTCTTAAAGGATAACCTAAATTTGGCACAAAATCGAATGAAACAACAGGCAGATCAACATCACAGCGAGAAATTTTTTTATGTAGGAGACTGGGTATTTTTACGGCTACAAGCATACAAACAAATTTCCTTCAAGTAATTTAAGAAGGATAATAAATTATCACCAAAGTATTATGGTCCTTACAAGGTGTTGCAAAATATTGGTACTATGGAATACAAATTGGATCTTCATGCATCTTCCTGAGTGCACCCAATTTTCAAGGTTTCATGCTTAAATAAGGTTATAGGTAACAAACTTCTTGTTCAAAAAATATTGCCAGAACTTGATGAGGAAGGAAAAGTCGTATTGGAACTTGAAGCAATCACATAAATAAGAACTCGACAAATATGAAATCGATCAATTTCAGAGTATCTCATAAATTGGAATAAATTAATGTAATATTCCCTTTCTTGATCCAGTCAAAGTGGATGAAATCGATCCATGGTATTACCATGGTATTTTCCCATGGTAGCGGCGCATGGTATTTGTTGTCGGTTTTTGAGGAAAATAATAAAATAAGGTCCATCAAGCCTATAAAAGGGGATAGAAGCTAGGAATTTAGATTCATTTAGGGTTATCTATCTTATTTGGTTTTGGTTGAGAACTTGGTGTGGCCAGTTATAGCATTGATCCTGGGACGAAAACCCCATGCTGAATTTTTTTTGGTGGATCCATATAGGGTCCATGATTGTGCTTCAGTGTTTGTTTTCTATTTTAAGGAGAAACCAAGCATGCCATCTGCAGGAGCTCAGATTTATTGTATGGGCATATATTTTATTTTCAACTAATAATATAAATAAAGTGTTGTAGTTTCAGATCTCGTTATCTTCTGTATCGCAATTATTTTTAGTTGGAACACTTAAATGTGCTAGATCTAACTAAATTATTAAGGTTTGGGATCTTACAGTGGTATCAGAGTTGTGCATCCTGCCAGTGTGATGGTTTTATGTAGGGATCTTCGGTGAGATTTATTCTCA
The DNA here is from genome assembly GCA_034641835.2 of Pinus albicaulis. Taxonomy (NCBI): domain Eukaryota; kingdom Viridiplantae; phylum Streptophyta; class Pinopsida; order Pinales; family Pinaceae; genus Pinus; species Pinus albicaulis. The sequence continues at coordinate 10,320,472 of MU968381.1, forward strand.
CCCTAAGATTTATTCGGTGGTATTTGATATCACCCTAGTTGATTTCCTAATTTTTACATCTTTTAAGGTTATGAAGGACAAGAATTTGTTTTTTTGAGGCTACATGAGAAAGGGCCATGAGGCCATTGTTGTTCAGGATTTAGAACGCAAAAGGCCAAACCAAGGCCTAGCGTTAAGTAGGTTTGCAATAATCGCATCACCATTAGCATTAATTGGATTAGTGTTTGATTCTCTTATTGAAAACAGATCCATGCCATTCATTTGGTATTGGGTCTAGGTGACTTGGTCGAAAGCGGAAGACCGTGTTCTGGTTGAGAATTTAGTAATTTTCTTGCAGAGATTATTAGATCAATCTTGGTCAGTTGCACCATATCTGCCTGTAGCTTTGTGCATCGCTGGAGGGAATCGTGCTCAGTGTTACCACCCTTCATGCTATTTCAGCATTTAAAAATAGGAACGTTGTCTCTCCGTGCAACGAGAAGAATCTTCGCCGAAGAATGCATGTTGCTGCAGCACTATGTCCACGATGAGCTAGAGTCATAGATTTATGTCTGTTGTATTGATGACCCAACCTTGTGGACAGTCAACTGATTTGTAATTTATGGACCAGCTACAGTAATAAAATTTTGTATTCTTTCTTTTGGAATTTTTTGAGAGCTCAACCGAGTTTTCAAGTGGTGGTTCTCAGGGTCTCTGGAATGTAACTATGAGAAGGAGTGATTCTGTTTTTTGCAAAGATTCAACATATCAGTCAGGTGTTAAAGAAGATCTTGTTGCTACATGTGTAGTAAACAAACGGATATTTTAGCGCCATCCACTGAAAGCCACAAATCTCATCATAAGGCTCGTTTTTCATGCCATTGCCTCTAGCTATTGAGCGCAGAGGAGGGCCGAATTGCAACATATTGAGACCCAGGTATCTAGGGAATCGGGTGGTGGAAAATATCAAGAAAGGGACATGTCATAGTTTTTATGGATAGGAAAAGGGCATGGTGTATGGCATTTTGATCAGACGATCCTCAACGGAGATGTTGTAGCTGTTGCCCCTAACACAGTAGCTCTTGCTGCTTGAACCAGTTTTAGAATTTATAGTTTTCTCTACTGTCATAACTAACAACACCGCAAGATATCAACCCTAGCCATGTGTGAGAGAATGAGATAATATTTTACTCTATTATCATAACAGTAATAATCTTAAGTTATCTTTGAGATAAAATTTTATTGGTGCCAAAAGCATTTATGTTCAAAGGCAGAAAAGTATTAGTCTTCCAACTGTTTAAATTGTTGGGTTTATATTGTGAGTGGGGATAGTATTCATGCCCACTGTTGTAGAATTTTTTTGGGGTTGAATTAGAAAATTTGTGTAGGTTCATTGATCCATGATTTTAGTTATCCTTGTTAGTTGAAACAAGCTCTAGGTTTTTCTCAACTTGCATTGTAATCAGAGGGTAAGGGAGAAATTATCTACCAGATTTCGATGTCATCATTTTTCTTTTGGAAACTCCACAGGAATCAGCATAATGATACATCAGTTGATTTTCTGGGCTACAATACTGTTGTGGATCATAGGTCGCAACAACATACAAATCAGAAGCAGGAGCAGAACAACATAACTTTCTCTCGAAAGGTCCATGTTATCCTTCAACAATCAAAAGATATCTGGAAGGAAGATGTAAAAAGCAAGTGCCTCTTTGAAATTGGATCCAAATTGGGGGGTGTAAATTCAAAAGATGTCCTCCTACAGCTAGACACATTAAATATGGATTTGAGCTTGATAGATAAATCATAATGGGAAGGCTCTAGTTGGGCCTTGAAGCAATCCATGCTTGATTTGATACAACCTAGGTTCTTGGAGCATTCTTGTGAAAAGGTTAGACTCACAGTCGCCTCTTGTATCAGTAAAATCATAGCCTTAACAACACTGCTATTGCCCTACAATGATGACATCATGAGGAGGACTTTTCAGGTAATGGTCGAAGCACTCCAAGGGCTAGACAACACCACCCTTCTTATTTTTTTTCAGAAGCGCACAATTTTGGAACGCATGGCGAAATTCAGATTTGGTATACTTATGCTAGATTTAGAGTGTGATGAATTAATCCTTTAGATGCTTCAATAATTTTGCACTGGAATTACAAAGTCTCATCCAAACTTCATCAAAACAGACGTGCAAAAGATTATGTCTCCGATCTTAGGAGAAGATAAGGCCATCTACGAAAAACTGAGATCTAAATTGTTGGCCATTTGGAGGAAGAAGCTAATTGTATCACCTACTGCTAATGAACTAGCTAAGGGGTTGATCAAACAGAGTATCAAACTACTTAGAAAGAAGTTACCCAAGGAGGAACTAACAAATATTTGTGGAGATAGTAAGAATGAACTAAGGAGGAAAGGCTTATGCTTTGTATGAAAGGGAGTTTGGGCACTAGACCACTCATGTCCAAATGATAAGGAGGTGACAAGGATGGAAAAATTAGACACCTATTCAGATCATGTGGATTCATCCATAGATGGGTTCACTGGTTTTTAGCAGAGGGCCTATGAAGGATCTGAGCATTCAAGTACCAATGGTGAGTAGCGACACCATGCTCTTTGTTGAGTCTCAAATCTGCATTTTTCTTATACATCTTCCTAGACCTTTTTCATTCACCTGAAACTTCCCAATTGTCAATATCATTGTATATTAATTTCGAAAGAGCATCTAAAATGGTTTTTAACTATATTTTGTCTTTGCTGTTTGATTTAGATTTTTGCTCATTTAGCTGCGGAATCTTGCCACTTTCCGCAGCTGCTGCAACTGTCTGCAGCCATTTTGTGTAAGTCTATGTTATAGGTGTCTTCAGGAAAAATGAGCCACATGGGCAAGTCAAAAATGATGTGGACATGGATCGTGTCCTATTGGCTCGAGAAAATTCACCTAAGGAGGCTGCGGTCAAAGATGGCCAAGTGGAAGTCAATCGTAGAGTCCCACGGTGACAGGACTCTGTTTCTTGTCACGTGAAGATTTATATGGCCGTTTCTGAATTGCGGGAGACAAATCAACACCTGTACATGGCTCCATAAGCCGAATTCAACATCCACTCTTCATAGATTTACTCCTCAACGCGGCCATGATCCTAGATCTCTGGACATAATGGTTTACGTGTTCTTTACCAGCACAAACTTTAGGGAATTAGTTATGTTACCTTTGTTATAAATAACGTGTTTGCATACGCACATTAGATTAGCCTCTAGATAGTTCTGTAATGTAATTACGTTGCCACTGTGTCGTAATATCACCTCTCTGTTATGACTGCATTTTAATATATAAGAAGACTCTGTTTCCAAGCGTAATTCATATTTGAAAGCTGTTGCCAAGGCTGGTGTAGAGGGCCCCTGCACACGATGAGGTTTTGTGCATTATTGTATAGTTCTTGTTTTATTTCTTTAAGCTCATTGTGCCATAAGTCATTCATGTGTTTATACATTACATCTTTCATGGTATATATGCTTCATTTCTGTTTATAATCTTTCATGCTTTACATCTTGCTTCTGTCCATAATCTTTCATGTTTTATGTTATTGTTAACTGATCAGTGTTCTTGTTTCAGGTTATAAATAGGCAGCCCGGGCATTTGCATAACTTTTTGACTAATGACATGGAATTAATATTGTTATGCTGCTAATTTACTTTTCTTAGTTTCTGTTTAATTTCAGTACTGCTTTGTTTATTTCAGTCTTGCACATTTGTTTCAGTAGTTAGATTTAGATATATCAAATTGTTCATGTCATTTCCAGTTACCTCCGAAAGCCACAGCTGGACTGATGGTGAGGGATTGAAGTATGAATGTACAGTTTGATATTAGTTTACTTTCTGCAAGTTAGATATATTAAATTGCTCATGACATCTCCAGTTACCTCCGAAAGCCACAGCTGGACTGATGGTGAGGGATTGAATTATGAATGTGTAGTTTGATATTAGTTTACTTTCTGCAAGTTAGATATCAAGTTACTCAAGTTGTTTATGGTTACCTCCGAAAATCATAGCTGGACTAATGATGAGGGATCGGAAGATAAGTTGATGTAATTTGATTTAGATTTACTTTGTTGCAACTTTTGGATTTCTTTCAGCATAGTTTCTTTTATGTTTGAACAGCAGCAAGAATAATGAGTTTCATGATCAGTAGTTCATTATTTGTTTGACTAGAGTAGTGATGCAATTTCATTTTCTTTAATTTCATTTTCTTTGAAGAATTAATTTTGTCATTGTGTGTTTTTAAAATTCTTTTGAAGTTTGGAAAATCATTAGAAAGACATTGTTGTCTTGAATATTTGTCTCCATACTTGTTTTTCAGAATTTCATAAAAAAAAAAAAACAAAAGAAGGGAAAATTTGATAATTTCTTGAAGTATTCTCTCCTCTTGCACCTAGTGTGATCTGGAGGATCAGAAAAGAGAATTATTGGTTTAGTAATTTCTTAAGTATGCTCTCTTCTTGCACCTAGTGTGACCTAGAAGATCAGAAAGAGAATTATTATCCCTACTTTAAAAAAAAAAAAAATGACATGCATAGAGCAAGAGATTCTAGGGGAAGGTTTATAGCTAAAGCCAAGAGTTCGATTTTCACAACTCCATCTTCTTCAAGGCATAGACAAGAATCACCACCATCTACCCCTAGCCTTAATATTTTTGGAATTCAAGGAGTAGCTGAATTAGAGGATTCTCCTATACCACCTACTAAATCTCATTTAGAAAAGGAAGAGACTCCCTCTCATCCTCCCTTGATAGAAGAACTAGAGGAATTTAAGGACTCTAAAGAAAATATCATGGCAGAGGAAATAATAGATGGATTTGGAGGTAGAGGTAGAGGTAGAGGAGGAGGAAACAATGGAGACAACAATGGTGAAGGAAATAATGGAAGAAGTAGGGAAGGAGACAACTTGTTTGGATTCCCTATAGTTGATGACGAAACTCATACAACGATGAAAAATATCTCACCATTTTTCCTTCCTAACTTTTATGGATTGCGAAGTGAGGATCCTGAAACATTTCTGTTTGAGTTTGAAGTTGTGTGCCGAACTTATGACTATATGGAAGACTCTAAAAAACTCAAACTGTTTCCTTCAACATTGAAGGGAGCTACTTTGAAATGGTTCATGGGATTAGCCACTCAATCTATTAGGACTTGGAATGATTGAAAAAAACATTTTTGGATAGATATTTGGACTATTTTATGCCCACCAATCACAAGGATGAGGTATTCAAAATGATGCAAAAAGAAGATGAAAATTTGGAAGACTTACTTGAAAGATTTCAATACAACTTGAAAAGAGCAAAGATGAGCAACTTAGATGATGAAACCTCGAAAGCCCTCATATTAAAAGCCATTAGAGATGAATGGATAGATATTTTAAACATGATGGGGAAAGGAGATATTTCTCAACTCCCACTTCGTGACATAACAGAACTATGTGTCCATCTCTCAAGAGGAAAATCTAAAACAGGAAAAGGGCCTAAGGATCCTTCTCTTATTAGGGCTAACAAATCTGCAACTGGATCAGTAAGTAGGGCAGAGATTGGTAATATGCTTGATGAATTCAAAACTGATATCTTAGGGAGCCTTAGTGAACAACTCGACACCCTTAAAATCCAAAACAAGCAGAAAGCAGAAACAGATGCTTTAGCCATCTTTTGTCCGAAATGTAGGAAGAAACATGCTTTAAGGGAATGTCCCTTGGATGCAAAAGTTGTATAAACATGTATGATTTGCTCAGAGAATCATGAGATCAAGGATTGTCCTTCATTTCCTGGACTCAAAGCTGTCTTTCAAGAAGACCCAAATTCAGTAGAATCTCTCTGTTTTGTTGCAAGAAGACCTTGGCAGGGACAACAAACTCAAGGGTTTAACAACCCTATGAATCTTCAAACCCCACCAAATTGGAATCCTTGGCAACAACCTTGGCCCCAACATCAAAATCCATATCAACCATGGGTACAAAGGATGCAAAATCCTTATGGGAGATTTGCTCAATTTTATCAATATCCTCCATCTTTTCAAAATCAACAAGCTCCACAACTTCCAAACCCAAATCCACAACTTTCATTGCCATTTCCACAACAACAACCTTCTCAACAAAATCCAAATCCTCAACTCATGCTCCCATACCAACAAAAGACAAATCAACTTCTAGCTCAGCCATTGCCAAATCCTAACAATAAAAATCCTCAGAATACTTACATGATAGAAGGACAACAATTTCCTACCTATATGATTGTTCTTCTCAATGATGTACAACTCAAATCTGGTAGAGTTTTAGAAAAACCTTCTATAGATGACCTAGAGCAGGATACCTCTGAGGAGGACTCTCTTAAGGCCAATAAGGGTTCTGAGGAAGAATCTCTTCAAAACTCAAATTTTCAAAAAGAAAAAGAAAATTTAACACCCACAACTCCTATAGTTGAGCAACCTGCATCTTCATCTACACCTCCTTTTCCCGAAAGACTACAAATTGACAAGGGGGTGGAAAAACAAATCTTGTTGCCTAACTATGATTTTCTAGATGAATTGAAGAATGCTTGTATAAATATTCCCTTGCTACAAGCAATTCGAGAGATTCCTATTCTAGCAAAAACAATAAAGGAGTTGAGTTTCAAAAGACCAGGAAGGAAACTAAAAGACACAAGAAGAATCCACCTAGTAGGAAAAATTGCAGATATTATGATGGGAAAAATTACCATGCAGAAGTATGTAGATCCAGGAAGTCCAATTGTCAAGACACATATAAACGGGATAGAAATTCCAAACACATTGATTGACTTAGGGGCTGCTATTAACATTATGAGTAGATAGACTATGGACCAGCTAAAACTTCCTAACCTTCTTTTTACACCTACTTTACTGCAACTTGCAGATCTATCAATTATTAAACCAGATGGTGTATTAGAAGATATTTTAGTCTCCTTAGATTCTTGGGAATATCCGGTAGATTTTATGATTTTGACTCCCAAGAGTAATCTAGGAGGGCACCCACTTATCTTAGGAAGACCTTGGCTAGCCACAGCTGATGCTTTTATTAGTTGTAGATCTGGGGATATGTACATTTCTAATGGTAATTCGACAAAGAAATTCAATTTGTATCCTCCAACAAAAGTAATCACAGAAGTAGGAGACAATGAATGGGTCGATGATGAGGACATTATACAACCCGTCTTTACCATTTCGGAAGTTAGTGAGGATAGTCAAATTCTGAACACATTAGAAAATTTTGAGATATCTTCAGAATATGACCCCACACAATTTCAGTTGGAATCTGACATAGAATATTTATCATCAAGACAAATGTATCTTTACTCTATGGAAGAGTTTGGTAGTTCTACCATTGAGATTTTTCCAGGAAAAACATTGAATATCAACAAACATTTGGAAAAGTCACAACAAAAAGAACTAATCAAAATCTTGCAAAAACATTCTACTGCATTTGCATGGGAGTATACTGACATGAAAGGTATTGATCCCAAGACTTGCATCCATCATATCTATATTGAGGAAAACAGTAGACCAATCAGACAACCTCAAAGAAGGATGAATCCAAATCTTAGGGAGATAGTGAAAGAAGAGCTCCAAAAACTACTCAATGTAAACTTCATTTATCCAATTTCAGATAGCCAATGGGATTCTCCTCTGGTTATAGTACCTAAAAAGAATGGTAAATGGAGGGTGTGCATTGATTACAGGGAATTGAACAAAACAACTTTGAAGGATCACTTTCCTTTGCCTTTTATCGATCAAGTATTAGATACATTAGCAGGTAAAAAGTACTTTTCATTTTTGGATGGTTTTAGTGGCTATAATCAAATTCAGGTAGCACCTGAAGATCAAGATAAGACCACATCTACCTGTCCATGGGGAACTTTTGCCTATTGAGTGCTTCCTTTTGGGTTATGTAATGCACCCGCAACATTCCAAAGAGCAGTACTAGGAATTTTTTCTGATCTAATCCATGATTGTGTAGAGGTTTATATGGATGATTTTACAATTTATGGTAATTCATTTGAAGAGGCATTAGAAAATTTGGAAAAAGTCCTTATAAGATGTAAAGAAACAAACCTTTCATTAAGCCATGAAAAATGCTTTATGATGTTTACTGAAGGGATTATTTTGGGGCATCATATTTCAGGAGATGGGATTAAGGTTGATAGATCAAAAGTTGAAGACATCTCCAAGTTACCTATTCCAAATTGTCAAAGAGATGTTAGAAGTTTTCTAGGATTTACTGGTTACTATAGAAGATTTATAGAAAACTTCACTAAAATAGCATCTCCACTCTTCAAATTACTTACAAAAGACTGTGAATTTAAATGGGATCCTGATTGTCAATCAGCCTTTGAAACTTTGAAAACAAGAATATCTGAAGCACCTATCTTGAGAGGACCAAATTGGAAACTCACTTTCCATATTTCTACAGATGCTTCAGATACAGCTCTAGGAGCTGTGTTGGGTCAAAAATATTTAGTTCCTTATGCCATTCACTATACCAGTAAAAATTTGACTCCCACAAAGTTGAACTATACTGTGACTGAAAAAGAGTTTTTAGTTGTTGTTCATGCAATTAATAAGTTTAGACATTACATAACAGGCTATGAAACTTTTATTCATACTGACCATTCTGCAATTAGATATTTAATGAACAAACCTGTTACTAATGGTAGAGTGACAATATGGCTCTTACTTTTGCAAGAATTCAATATTAATGTGTTGGATAGACCAGGAAAACAAAATACAGTAGCTGATTTCTTGTCTAGGATTCAGAATACTAAAGAAGATTCTCCTGTAGAGGATAAATTTCCTGATGACTACTTGTTTGCAGTAACTATTAAGAATCTTTGGTATGCAGATATTGCTAACTATTTGGTTACAAGGAAACTGCCTTCACATTTATTTCCAAGTGAAAAACGAAAAATTATTCAGGAGAGTTCAAAATATTCATGGATTTCTAACGAATTGTTTAAAACAGGGCCAGATCTTGTGATCAGAAGATGTGTTAGGGAGGATGAAATGCTTGATATTCTTAAGGCATGTCATGATGAACCATGCTGCGGACACTTTGCAGACAAAAGGACGGCCTATAAAATCCTCTCTTTAGGATATTATTGGCCTTCCCTCTTCAAAGATGCAAAACAATATGTCAAAAGGTGTGACAGCTGCCAAAGAGTAGGGAAACCTACCCTTTCAAATGAAATGCCATTGCAACCACATGTACTCATTGAACCCTTTGAAAAATGGGCTTTAGATTTCATTGGACCTATTAATCCACCATCTAAACAAAAGAAGTATATATTGGTTTGTACTAATTATGTTACTAAATGGGTAGAAGCCAAAGCATTAGTATCTGCTACTGAAAATTCAGTTGTTCATTTTCTTTATGAGGATATTTTTACTCGCTTTGGTGTTCCAAGAGAAATTGTGACAAATCAAGGAAGCCAATTCACATCCAACTTGGTGGAGAAGTTGATGGAAGAATACAAAATCAAGCACAGAAGATCTACTCCTTACCATCCGCAAGCAAATGGTCAAGTGGAGTCCACAAACAAAGTTCTTGAAAGTATCATCACCAAAACTGTTCATCTACATAGAAGAGATTGGGCAGAAAGGCTTCCTGAAGCCTTGTGGGCCTACAGAACTACATGGAGAAATACAACAGGACATTCTCCCTATGAACTTGTTTATGGGAAAGAAGTCTTGCTTCCCATTGAGTTCCAATTCAAGACCTTCAAGATAGCAGTTCAATTGGGGATTAATTTATCAGAAGCCCAAAAGCATAGAATGGAGCAATTAAATGAGCTAGATGAGATCAGACAAGAGGCAATTCTAAGAACTGATCTAGTTCAATATCAAAGAGCTAAATGGCATGACAAGTACATCAAAGAGAAGAAGCTTCAAGAAGGAGATTGGGCATTGTTATTTGATTCCAAGTTTAAATATTTTCAAGGAAAATTTCAGACTCATTGGCTTGGGCCATATGAGATTGACAAGATCTTTAGCAATGGAGCGGTAAGAATCAAGACCCTTGATGAGTTTCAAACTCCTCTTATTTTGAATGGACACAGATTGAAAATTTATCATAAGCCACTCTCAAAAGAGGAATTTTTCAAAATGTTTCAAGAAAATTCTGCAATCAGGCTGGTACAGAAGAATTCTTCTTCTCCACCAGCCTAGCTTTTGTTCTTTCGTATTAAAAAAAATAAAAAAAATAAAAAATAAAAATTGTATAAGCCTGAAAACCAATCACTGATTGGCAGTCTTATACAGAAAATGTAGGGTGAAAATCAGGGACACCTGACACCCTATATTTTCCAAAAAAAAAAATATCTCTTTCATTTCACAAGTTTTGTGATTACCCATTTCACTTCATTTCGCTCAATTCCACTTCATTTTATCTATTTCATTCCATTTCAACAATAAAATTCCTTTTCATGACCATTTCCATCTAGTCATTTGTCATCCGTTCATGTTCATTCACCTAAATAATAGCTGTGTCAGTTTCCGCAGCTGACATTTGTTTCAGCAGCTGACTCTAGTTTCTGTAGCCAGAAGCAGATTCCGCAGCTACTACTCTGTTTTCAAAAGAATGTACAGCCAGATGTTATTTCCATAATCATGAAATTAAATGCAGGTGTGAGGACCAATTATGAAGACATGGGGCATTCAAGATATCAATGAGAAGCAACTAATTGAAGATCAAAGGAAAAAGGCAAAGATTCCAAGGTATGAGTAAAATTTATTTCAAATAGCATTGAAAACACATTTTTATATAGTTATGAACCATAAGCTCCATTATGTGCAATGATTATATTGACAAACTCCGTAACCCTTTCACGATCTCCATATGATCCTCCCACATTCATTTTCAAACGGTCCCATAATTAAACCTCCGGTCTTCACTCAAACTCTGATACTCCACCTGTGACAATGAAACATAGTTGATTTGACTACGGCTTCTTTCAGCCGCATAAAATCCATAGCCGTTGTTTAAACGTGCTTACATTTATTTTGCAGCCACCAAATTTCAAACACTGTTGGATATGTTATACTCTTCCTATTGTTCTACTAATCTCACGGCCGCATTTCTGTCATGCTCATGTAACCCTTCTCTGTTCCGTTTCACTCCATTTCATTCTCTATTACACTACAGTTTGTATACCCACTCTCTGATATCTACCTACAGTCATTGTGCTCATTTCCGTGCATTCATCCATTCTACTTTCATTGAACCCTCCTCACGCAGGCAAGTTTTTAAAAGAGCAGAAAGAAGGATGGGTAAATTGCTAAGAGCAGAACCAGAAGGACCTAAATTCATGGAAGGATATCCGCAAGTCGGGGATATATTGAAGAAAGCAAAGTGGCTGCGGTTTATCCAAAAGTTCAGAGGCTACCATAAAGAAATGACAAAAGCATTTGCAAGGTTGTTCAATGGCCTGGAGGTAGAGATTGGAGACCTTAAGTTCACAGTGAATGAGGCATCTATAGCAACTGCCACGGAACTTCCTCAAGAGGATGAACGATGGTTTAAGAACAAAAGCATTAGTGATGAAGCTTGGAGAATAATCTTACGAAACCAAGGTATGGACATAACCATTTTTAAAAGAGGAATTCCTTTTCATGCTTTGAAAGAGGAATGGGCTACTTTGCTGCTAGTTGTTCAAAAATTCATCACCTGTGAAGGCCGTTTTGGGTCCATGTATATGTACCATACCAGATTGCTGATGAATTTTCTAGATAATCAAACTCTCAATCTCCCATATTTTCTATTAAATAGTTTGAAGAAGATGTCTGTGACTGTTCAGAAACATTTAGGGGATGTAGAACCACATCTATATCACCACGGTCTTGTAAAAATTCTGATTGAAAAAGAGTTAAAGGAGAAGAAGGACACATGGGAACAATTTTTGATTAGAAATTTCTTTGAGGAACCTCAAGAAATTCCTGAAGGTAGCACATCAAGAAGGAGTAGGAGAAAAAGAACAAATGATGAAACTCAAAGTACTCCTACTACTACAATTGAAAGAACTAGTAGGGAAGAGAGGTTGTCAAAAAGGAAGAAGAAAGAAACCAAGGGTAAAAAGCCAATAACATCAAAAGAGAGAAAAATTATTGAGACTATACATCAAACCCCTTCTTCCGAAGAAGAAGATCATCAAGTGTTATGTGAGAGATTGGTTCATCTTCAAGAACAGTTATCTATAACCAAGAAGAAAGATAAAGGAAAACAAAAGCTAGAAGATAGTGGTCCACAGCGTGTGAGAAGAAGTTCCAGACTTAAGGGGAAATTGAGGAAAACGCAAATGAAAGGACCCCATTTCATCGATTTTGGAGAAGAAACAACTGAAAAATCCCCAGCTGACCATAGTCCATCTCACTCTCAGTCAGTTAGTGAACCTGGTTCATTTCATTCTCAGTCACACATTGAACATAGTCCATCCCATTCTCAGCCAGATGTTGATGTGAGCCCTTCTCAGCCAGATTTTGAAGACAACTCTCCTTCACGGCATTTTGGGGACAGCCCAATAAAAATGACACCTGATATAGAACCCAAGCAGCAAGAAGTATATGATTATATAGAATCTTTATAAAAAGCAACTACAGGTCCCAGTACTTCATCCATTCAGCCTCACATATCACAAAATGATCTAGTCCAATCACTGAAACAGGAAATCTTTGAGCTAGAGCTTTTAAATAGACACATTAAAAATGAAAATGAGACATTGAAGGAACAAAGAAAATTGGACAAAATCATTCATGATAATACCATGCTACATCTGGGAATATGGCATAAGAAGAACAAGAAATTGAAAAAGAAATGCCAGAAGTTAAGCAGAGCACTGGTTAATATCAAATTTAGATGCTTAATGAAGAAGCCCAGGATGTTAGCAGCACCAAGGAAGAAGAGGAGAGGATTGGATGTACTGGCTGAAGTGTCAAGGCATATGAACTAAAGAAGGATTATCAAAATTTTGGTTGCATGAGGACATGCAACACCTTCACAGTGGGGGTATGTTGAATCTCAAATCTGCATTTTTCTTATACATCTTCCTAGACCTTTTTCATTCACCTGAACCTTCCCAGTTGTCAATATCATTGTATATTAATTGCAAAAGAGCATCTAAAATTGTTTTTAACTATATTTTGTGTCTGCTGTTTGATTTAGATTTTTTCTCATTTAGCTGCTGCAACTTTCCGCAGCTGCTGCAACTTTCCGCAGCTGCTGCAACTTTCCGCAGCCATTTTGTGAAAGTCTATGTTACAGGTGTCTTCAGGAAAAACGAGCCACATGGGCAAGTCAGAAATGATGTGGACATGGATCATGTCCTATTGGCTCGAGCAAATTCACCTAAGGAGGTTGCGGTAAAAGGTGGCCAAGTGGAAGTCAACCATAGATTCCCACGGTGACAGGACTCTGTTTCTTGTCACGTGAAGATTTATATGGTCGTTTCTGAATTGCGGGAGACAAATCAACACCTGTACATGGCTCCATAAGCCGAATTCAACATCCACTTTTCATAAATTTACTCCTCAACGCGGCCATGATCCTAGATCTCTGGACGTAATGGTTTACGTGTTCTCTATCAGCACAAACTTTAGGGAATTAGTTATGTTACCTTTGTTATAAATAACGCGTTTGCATACGCACATTAGATTAGCCTCCAGATAGTTCTGTAATGTAATTACGTTGCCACTGTGCTGTAATATCACCTCTATGTTATGACTGCATTTTAATATATAAGAAGACTCTGTTTCCAAGCATAATTCGTATTTGAAAGCTGTTGCCAAGGCTGGTGTAGAGGGCCCCTGCACACGTTGAGGTTTTGTGCATTATTGTATAGTTCTTGTTTTATTTCTTTAAGCTCATTGTGCCATAAGTCATTCATGTGTTTATACATTACATCTTTCATGGTATTTATGCTTCATCTCTGTTTATAATCTTTCATGCTTTACATTTTACTTCTGTCTTTCATGTTTTATGTTATTGTTAACTGATCAGTGTTCTTGTTTCAGGTTATAAATAGGCAGCCCGGGCATTTGCATAACTTTTTGACTAATGACATGGAATTAATATTGTTCTGCTGCTAATTTTCTTTTCTTAGTTTCTGTTTAATTTCAGTACTGCTTTGTTTATTTCAGTCTTGCTCATTTGCTTCAGTAGTTAAGATTTAGATATATTAAATTGCTCATGACATCTTCAGTTACCTCTGAAAGCCATAGCTGGACTAATGGCGAGGGGTTGAATTATGAATGTGTAGTTTGATATTAGTTTACTTTCTGCAAGTTAGAAATATTAACTTGCTCATGACATCTTCAGTTACCTCCGAAAGCCATAGCTAGACTAATGGCGAGGGATTGAATTATGAATGTGTAGTTTGATATTAGTTTACTTTCTGCAAGTTAGATGTCAGGTTACTCAAGTTGTTTATGGTTACCCCTGAAAACCATAGCTGGACTAATGGTGAGGGATCAGAAGATAAGTTGATGTAATTTGATTTAGATTTATTTTGTTACAACTTTTGGATTTCTTTAAGCATAGTTTCTTTTGTGTTTGAACAACAACAAGAATAATGAGTTTCATGATCAGTAGTTCATTGTTTGTTTGACTAGAGTAGTGATGCAATTTCATTTTCTTTGAAGAATTAATTTTGTCCTTGTGTGTTTTTAAAATTCTTTTGAAGTTTGGAAAATCATTAGAAAGACATTGTTGTCTTGAATATTTGTCTCCATACTTGTTTTTCAGAATTTCATAAAAAAAATCCAAAAATGACCAAAAAGTAAGAGATAGGTTATCTTGCACATATAGTGCGCCACACTTCATCAGCTTACGAATCCTGGATTGATAAATTAATGTAGCAATTTAGGACACACTAAATTGACCAAACACTCTTCAGAGAAACTTGCAGGACAAGTTGATTAGTCAGCTTGACAAAGTACATAATGAAAGGAAGGAGGTAATTCCTCTTGATGATGTGGTAGTTGAGACTATAAATACACTGGAGGACATCCATAAAGAGTATGGGCAATCAAGTATAAACAAAAATCCACCAGTACATCCATGTTGGACAACCAAAGAGGATGGACAACTTATCCTGGCACATGTAAAGAGGTCCAAGAAGAATACACTCAAGGAGAATAAAATGACGATCCAACTGTAATAAATCGATATGATGAGCATGATCATGCAGTGAAACATGAAAAATATAGTATGGATGAGTCATTTTTGAAGGGCCAATCAAAGGTTCAAGTTGAATTAGTGGTTGTGGGGCATCTGGTGCAATCAAATATAGAGACATTCCACAGTGCGATAGAATTTCCAGTGAAATAATTTCGGGAGAGGTTCATGCATTTCAAGATAGATCTTATGTTGTTGAAGCAAAGAGTATGGATAACCCCAGACACTGTCTTACAGGAGAACAGAAAAATTGAGGAACTCATAGGGAAATGTGCCAAATCAACGACCAAGCTATCTAGTTTTGAGGAATAACTCAAGTCCCTCACAAAGTAGTAAGAGGAGTACAATTGGGAGTTCCATAGCAGCACTCTACAGGAATACATAAATAAGGCTTGCAACACCAACAACCCACCTTTATACATTGAGAAGAGCAGGGCAGAGTTATCCAAATACATCATGTAGGGTAACCAAGTAGAGCAGCAAGAATTGAGCATCGAACAACATCAACATAGTATATTTGTAGATATTAATCCTTCCCCAAGTATGGATTGGTGAGAGATTATGAGTTGGTATTCTATTAATAGGTTGATTTTTTGGAGGATACTCATAGCCAAGGGAATATTGTAGCTTGGGCCCTTTGATGCGGGCAGTGATGGAGGGCTGAAATGGTACCATAACCCACAAGTCCCAGGATTTAGGTGGCATTGGGATCCAGGAGAATCTATTGGGGGCAAGATTGGCCAAAAGATTATTTGGGATTTAGATAAATCTATTGAGGGAAGGATTGGTTAGAGGATTGTTTGGGATCCAAGTATTGGAGGATCCATTCAGGACCATTCGACATGGAGGGATAAAATAGTACATTGGGTTGCATGGTTTCCTGGTATCAATGTACAAATGCTTCTGTTGTGGATATAAGTGGATCACTTGAGGACAAGCAATATTTGGGCCGGAGGATTTGTAATATTCCCTTTCTTCATCCAGTAAAAGTGGATGAATTCAATTCATGGTATTACCATGATATTTTCCCATGGTAGCGGCCCATGGTATTTGTTGTCAGTTTTCGAGGAAAATAATAAAATAAGGTCCATCAAGCCTATAAAAGGGGATATAAGCTAGGCATTTATATTAATTTAGGTTTTTCTATCTTATTGGGTTTTGGTTGAGAACTTGGTGTGGCCAATTCTAGCATTGATCTAGTGGATCCATCCAGGGTCCACGATTGTGCTTCAGTGTTTGTTTTCTGTTTTAAGGAGCAGCGAAGCATGCCATCTGCAGGAGCTCAGATTTATTTTATGTGCATGTATTTTATTTTCAGCTAATAATATAAACAAAGTGTTGCAGTTTCAGATTTAGTTGTGTTCTTTATCACAATTGTTTTTAGTTGGAACACTTAAATGTGCTAGATTTGACTAAATTATTAAGGTTTGGGATCTTATAATTAACCACTTAAGTTTCCACATGGGAGGATGAGAATTTTATATAGAAGCATCCAGAACTACTAAAGTGTTGAGTGTTAGTGTCCAATATTCAGTGATTAATATGTACTCTTTCAAATTTGTCTAGTAGTTGTTCTGGGTCAAAAGTTTAAATTTCCAAGTCAGTTTTCAAATAAAATTTTGATTGTTGGATATGTCTAGGTATTTAAAAGTCGCCTCCCTTCAGTTTATTCATGGTTATTATCATTTCATGAGTCACTTCCTCATTTTCATTTAGGGTCTCAGGTCAATTCACCATGTTTTCACCTAGGTTAGTGTCTAAGTGTCTTTCACTTCTCCACAATAAAAGTCCAAAATCTGTCATAAAAAGGGAAAAAACAAGATTCATTCACTTCCACCATATAAATTTATCTTTAAAATGGAGTTAGCTTAGGTATGTGAATAAAGAAAAAGACAATTTGTCTTCTTTCAAAATATTTTTTCATTGTCAAAATATTCAAAAAGAAAAGTGTTCTTCAAAAAGGTCATGTTTTCACTAAATGACAAAAAGGTGTTTTTGTTGATGTTATAAAAGGGAAAAAGTGATTTATTTCACTCATTTTATATTCCCTTGCTCGATAAAGTGAATCTATCACCTTCAAAGTACCTTACCATTTCCAAAGGTGGAAGAAAAATAGAAAAAATTGCAAATAAATCTATTCTGCTATGCTTTTGTAGGCTCTGCGACGTTTCTGAAGAAGTAGTGTGATGCTTTTGGGCATTGGTGCTAAGTTTCTAGGCCAGCTCTATGTTTCTATAAAAGAGTGCTACGTTTTTTCATATCATCCTCCAAATCAGCTAAAAAAGCTTCAAACCAACTGTGAAAACCTCCTGTGACCCCCAAAACCAATAAGTGGACATTCCAACTGCCTTCTTCATGTTAATTCATCACTATGTGAGTGTTTTCTATCATTAGGGTTTTTCTTTCCTATGTTCTAGGGTTTCTCCTTTCTTAATTGGTTTAGGCCAATGGAGACCCTTTCTTCCTAACATATAAACTTTCATTTATCCTTTACAAACCCTACCACAACACCTCCCATTAATCACAGTCCCCTTTACCCTTTTTTCCATCAAAAATCTAAATCCCCCACTACACTTCCACAAGGAAACTGGGAAATATCCATGTTTTCCTATTTTGATCCACTTCCCCATACCCATTTCAAGTAATTCCACCAGTATCTTTAAGCTAACACATTACCCTAATGCCTCAATTTTTTGGGGAATTTTCCTCAACCTCCTTATACCTCATCACTTCCCCTAAACCTACCCTATCCATATCCCCTATTTTCCCAAAATTCACCATCCCTATCCACTCATTTCATATAATAGGGCTTCATCCTATTCACAAGTAGTATGTAGACTAAGGAGAAAGCTCCCAAGGGAGGTCATCATTCTATAGTTGAGACATCCACATTGCAAGAACTTAATGCCTCCCCATATTCTAATAGATTTTTTGAAAAAACTAGATGTCTGAGATTTTGTGAGAAGATCATGGGGGTTGGATGCCATGGCCCATTGACTATCCTTTTTTCCACCAAATTTAGTAGAGACAATGCCACCACTGCAGAAATTGAATTCATTCTATTAGTAGAGGCCATCACTTCAGCAATAGGTATTCCAAATCAAGGATAAGTTTGCTTCAAGGGCATGGAATTAAACCTTGAAAACTATCCAATGTTCCTAAAACCTCATTGTAGAGATGAACCTAAACATGTTTTCCATTTCAGGAATCTACTTCATAAGTATTCCCCATTAATGAAGTTCATCATGAAGTATTTTACATTTGAGGGAAGATTTTCAAGTTTGTACCAATACCATGTCAGGTTACTAATGCACTTCACAACTACAAAATATCTCAATTTTTCAAACTATATATTCAGGAGTTTGGTCAAGATGGCGGAAAAAGTACAAAGAAAAGGTATAAATCCTCATCTTGGTCTATTTTAGCATGGTTTCATTAAGTTAATTTTTATGCACCATCTCTCAACAAACAACATGACCTGGGGTTTTCATGGAGAAATTAGCATCAACCCCTGTTATTAGTCCACCTACTATTCATAGCACAACATCAATACAACCAAAGGAGGTTGGCTGTTCTAGTAGGTAGGCTCAAATTTAAAAAATACCTAGGTTTGAGATCACTCAAATATATGAGAAGGGAAAGAGAATGGTTGTTTCTCCCAAGACCATCATAGGTGTATTGGCACCTGAAGCCACACTTGAGTAAAGACAAACAGTGGATCAACCACCTAGCCATGATGGTGAGTCACCATTGTAGCATCATGATGAACAAGCACCCTTTGAAGTTGACATGGAAGAGCACGTAAATGATAAGTCAATTCAGGAGATCTTAAAGGAGAAGGATGATGAAATAGAAGATTCAAGGGAGGTTTTCTCAATTGCAGATTCTCAAGTCACATTCCTACAGCAAGAAAATTTTCAGCTAAAGGTGAAACTACTCCTCCAAGACAAGCCAAGGTACATGTTGATGCAGATAAAGGAAAAGGAAAAGAAAAAGTGGACGATGATCAGCTGGAGGATGTAGATGTTGGAACAAAAAGAATAAGACCAAGGAAAATAGGCCTAAAAAATGCGCTTCAAAGAGAAAGAGAATTAGTTTAGCTCCTAAATTAGGTTGGTAAACTTTTGATGAGCTAATTCTTGATGAAATCAATGAAGACAAAGAGTAATGGCTTGATAGGGTCAATGGACACCTTGAGAAGCTGCTGAAGAAATCTAAAAATAATAATAACCTCCAGAGACATATGGACAAACACTATTGCACCAGGAACTAAATTTCCCAAATCAGGCTTAAACAAGTGAAGAAAAAGTTCAGAGAAGCTCAAATGAAGCTTAAGGAGAAGGAAAATTTATACCTCCTTTTTGAGGTATCCATGGTTGTTTATCCCATACTCCACAAGTGTTGTGGAGCAAATTTTGGTCAATTTTGAGCACTTTTTTGTATTTTTGGTCATTTTTTCACAAATCTGGAAAATTTGTCTCCATAGAAGCGTCACGGCGAGGCGCGATGCTTTATCTCAGTGCTTCTAAATCAAGATTTTCTTACATGGTTGGGTGCATATTGATTAGTACATGCCATATCAGCGCTTTTTTTTCCATGACGGTGTCCAGTTTTGATGAAAAATGCAAAAAACTACCTCATTTCTATGCTTCTACTAGTCTTTTCACCAGGGGTAGCGCTTCTAGAGAGAGGTTGGGAAAAACCACTTTTGGAGGTCTTCTTGTGGGTGTTTTCCAAACAATAAAAGTGTCCTGGAAACTAGATTCACATGGCTACTGAGCACAACTTTCAGATTTTCACTTGGATGCTCATAAGTGGGTCAAATTCACCCTTGAACTGGCATGACGCTTCTACAAAACTGGTGCGACGTTTCTGCTATAGGTGCGACGTTTATGCATAGGATTCCTCTTAGATATCTGTCATAACCATAAAACTCCAGAAATTTGATGCTAGTTGTCCCATGAGATTGAATTAGATGTGTTTGAGTTTTTTTTTCTTCTATGATGAGGAAAAATGTAATTTAATGGAGCAGACACACACTCCTAGTCTTTAGCTAAATTTCATGGATAAGTTTCTAACTTCCCTAGATTCTTGGAAGTGACTCATGTGATGTAATTATGATTTTTTTTGGATCTGATTTCAACCCTATGAGGTTTCATGAACTCTATTTTCTATAAGTATTCCACCTCGAGTCATTTTAGAGGTTGGATAGTTGTTATTTGCAGTGGAGCTATTATACAATCTTTTGCTAATGAAATTAAGGACAATTTTGTATACATAGTGTTGAGACTCCAGTTGTATGCCTTTGAGATTTTTTTTTTCTCTGTAAAATAATCATGTTTAATTTTATGTTACTCATATTTCATCTATATGCTTCTTTATGCTAAGTCTTATCAATTTATTGACTAGAAAACATGATTTCCATGCTTTGTTTTCATAAGATTTACATGTAATTTTCTCTGCTCTTCTGATGAATGAATTCATTTTATTGCTCATTCTAACTCCCTCTAAATTCACTCTATACACAATGCAAAATTAATCATGCTTCTTATCTTACCTACCTAGCCTCACCCTTACATATGCAACTAAACCTTTGAATTTTGATCAAAATGCTAGACCTAGTTTCGTGATGTCATTCATATCTAGCAAAATTCCAAACAAACAAAAACCCTAATCTATTGAACATCATAACTAGCCTAAAAATTATGTCCATTCATCCTTTTGGCTGCTAAGTGACATTGAGAGAGCCGTATCTGGTCTTGGTAGGGCTAGCTACCTGACCTAAAGGTTGGTTTGTGGTTACCTTCCTTCAGCTCCATTCTCTACCTTAGGAAGCAGGGGGATTGATAACATTGAGGACAACACTTTTTTGAAGGAGTGGGGCATGTTAGGGCCCTATATTACTAGTGTAGTCCCTTATTTTTTTTATTGTAGCCCCCTTATTGTTATTTTTGTACCATTGTAGTCCCCACATTGTTATTATTGTGCCCCATAATAGCCTACTATTGTTATTATTGTTCCCTTACATTATTATTGTTAGGTCGGCTAGGATTATATTGTGATCCCATGGACTCCTATATATAGAAATGAGGTTTTGTCATTTTTATCATCCAAGAATTTTAAATTTATGTAATGTAAAGGAGGTTTCCCCCTTGAAGTGGTTGATTTCTAAAGCGCTGATCGGTTTGCCCCTTGAAGTGGCATAATTTCTAAGGCATTGATCTCTCTTTTCTTCTATTTTGGGAGTTGGTTTCATAATAGAAATAAAATAAGTAGAATAATAAAATAATTTTAATATTGAAATAACTGAGGACTCCACTCATTTTTCAAAAATTCAGGCTCCAACCCGTAAAAAAAAACTTCTTCAAGGCTCCAACCTTGAATGGGGACTCCAATCCTCAATTATAAATCTAGGCTCCAACCCAGTCTTCCAAAAAGCTCGAAACTTATATTAGGACTCCTATAATCTATTGTAAAAATAGGTTCCAACGTTTAACTACTTCAAAATTCCATCCAAGGACTTCTCTAAAAACTTCAAGATGCTTCCAGAACTTGCTCGATATTTTGTTCAATTATAGTATGAAATGCTTCAAAAGAGTCTTTTAAAGGTCTTCAAAGGGTTTCTCCAACAAGGCTTTAACTCCCCTTCAACAAGGTTTCTAAATTTTGTTCCAATAAAGGCTTCTAATATGCTTCAACATGTCCTCCAATGTTCTTAGGTCTGCAACAAGGAAGTCTCCTAAGTTCACTTCAAATTTGCTCCAAGTATGCTTTAAACACCTGCTAAAATGGTCTTTAGAACCACTCCAAAGAATACGAAGGGTGTGTGCAAAACGACTACTTCAAAGATATCCAAACTGAGGTTAATGTATGAACTAGGGCTATCCAAAAATTTCCTTCAACTATTTCTCTATGTTTTCTTTAAAATTCATTAAGGTTTTGTCCAAAAGGGGCTAAAATTAAAACCCTAAAAAGTTTCAGAAATCCCGAACTCTAGGTCTTAGTCTTATGTCTTATTCACAGAAAGAGGGTTGAACATTATAGATCTAAAATAGGCCTAGGCCCTTGTGGCACATAGGGCCAAGAGTTCCTCTCCATGAGGTTGAAAATCTACTCCAAATGAAGGTCGATATTATTCAGAAAAGGAGGCCTAAAATAACATTTTTAGATCACCTCATATCCATAATTGTATCACAAGTCTAAAGTCATAATATGAAGGTTGAAACTCTTATATGAGGTCTTCTCTAAGGAATGGAATGTAAAGGGGTCTAAAAAATTCTCCACAAGAGGAAACAAAGGAAGTTGTAACATAGCAAATGATGCCTACAACAATCAAATATAAATTCCCCAATAAAATATGATTCAAAATAGAGATAAAAAACCCAAAACCTTGCTTTGAATTTCCTCCAAGTTCATGAGTTATGAAATTTTCTTGTTACTTCAGGTTTGCGATCCTTGTCTTTTCTTCCTTGACCAAGTTGTTAGAAATTAATTAAAGGAGTAATGGTGGAAACAAAAACATATAAATGCAAAAAAAAATAGAGACACATATATGTATGGTTCATCCAATTTGGGCTACATCCACGAAGAAATAACCAATCTTTCCTTTTATATTATCCATCAAAACGAAGAGATACAACCTATAAGAGATCGAATTTAATTTCCTCTTCACTCTCGCATTGTCTCCTCTCTCTTTCTCACCTAGAATAATAATCCACAGTCGCAATAAAATTCCCTCATATACACTGAAGGTTTCCTTATCGGGAAAAAAATCCTAAATTAACATAACTTCTACTTCCATATCATCCTCCTAATGAACAACTCAGATTGACTACGAAATTACAAGATTTTACATGGAAAAAATTCATCTATTTTTAGCTCCAAGGGTGCTAGCCCCAAACCCCTACCAAGGGCTTGCTAGCCCCCAGGTCCCCAGTCGGGGGGGGACAATTCCTCCAGCCCCCCAGGTTTGGAGGGGTGTACAAACTTCCTAGTTCATACAACCAGTTCAAACAAGACCTCTGAATCAAGAAGATAATCATGCTCCACACCTAATAATATCCCACTTTGAGACTAATTATAACAACTCCACTGCTACTTCGCTTGTTGTAAAATGCTTCCACTTTGGACCTGGTTGTTTCTAATATTCATCATCATACTTGAAAACCAATTGAAATTGAGCAGAATCTAAGTTTTTCCTTGGTTAAAACTTTTATTAAAATATATGCATGATTTCAACTAGTGTGTATCTTTTCTAGCTTCAATTGTCCATCTTCCAACACTGACCATACGAAATGGTACTTTATTGGTATATGTTTAGTATTAGAATCAAATCTTGAGTTCTTTTCAAGATGAATGTCACTCTGTTTTTCAATGTATAACTTACCCATCTCTTTCTTCTTGTCCAATTCATCCATAAAACTTTGTAACCAAATCATTTTTTTACTACCCTTTGTAGCAAAACAATACTTTTCTTCCATTGTTGAAAGTGTAACAACGTTTTGAAATTTTGAAACCTAATTTGCAGTTGTTCCACCTATAGTAAACATATACCCTATGGTTCTCCTCTTATTATCTCTATCCTCTACCATATCTGCATCAAAATATCCTTGTAAGTCAATGTTTGAAGCACCAAAGCATAATGCTTGATTTGTGGTACTCTCAAATATTTGAGAATCCCCTTCACTTCCATCCAATGCTCTTTTCCTATATTTTTCATGAACCTTATTACAACTCCCACTGCATGTGCAATATCAAGTCTTGTGCATACCATTGCATACATTAAGCTTCCAACAGTTGATGTGTATGTAACTTTACACATAAAATCCATCTCTTCTTGGGTCTTGGGACAAATCTCCTCATTTAGTTTGAAATGTCTATCCAAATGTGTACTAACTGGTTTTTCATTCTTCATATTAAATCTTTCCAACAAATTTTCTACGTACTCACTCTGAGACAATGTTAATTTGTGATTTTTCATGTCTAGTTATTTTCATACCACGGATTTGTTTTGTAGCACCCAAATCCTTCATTGCAAATGAATTTTCCAAAATTCCCTTGAGCACATTTATTTCCTTCCTGTTAGACCTTGCAACAATCATGTCATCTACATACAATAGCAATATAATATAGATACCATCATTTTTATTTTAATATAAACATACTGGTCAAAGTGAAATCTAGTATAACCATATTCAAACATAAACCTGTCAAATTTTAGATACCACTACCTTGGAGCCTGCTTTAATCCATACAAGCTCTTCTCCAATCTTAACACTAATTTCTCCTTCCCCTTTACCTCATACCCTTGTGGTTGCTTCATATAAGTTTATTCCTTCAAACCCCCATGGAGAAAGGTTGTCTTTACATCTAACTGCTCAAGATGAAAATATTTTGTTGCCACTAGTCTTAAAATAGCTCTCATTGAAGTCATTTTAAATATAGGATAAAAAAATTCATCAAAGTCTATACCTTTCTTTGAAGAAAAACCGTTCACCACAAGTCTATCCTTGTACTTTTTTTTACCTCCATCTTCTTCCTTCAACCTTTAAACCCATTTATTCTACAATGTTTTTTTACCTCCAGTAAAATTGACTAAGTCCCAAGTCTAGTTATGCATTAGGGAGTTCATTTCTTATTCCATTTATTGCTCCCACTTCTTCTTGGTTACTACCTACATTTCTTCTTCGTATCTTTCGGTTCACCAAAATCAAGCAACAATACACAGCATAATGAAGGAGAGTATCGTTCATGGGTTCTACTTATCCTGGTAGTTCCTTTAACAACATTTTGAAGTTTGAGGTGTTTTTTGTTGTTGTGATTGTTATTTTTATTTTTGTTGTTGTTGTGGATATTGATCATTAAGATTTTCAAGCACCTTTAATTTTTTTTTTATCTCATCAAGCATTGTGTATTATTTGTTTTCCTTTACCTATTTATTTTTCTGCATTTGATCCTTATACAAGACTTTTTCATTGAATATTACATCTTTTATCCTAATGATTTTGTGATTTTCCTAATCATATAAGCGATAACCAAAATCATTAACACCATATCCAATAAAGGTACATTTATTTGATTTTTCCTCAAAGATTTGTTCTATTTTATTTATTTATGTGGACAAAGGATTCACAACTGAAAGTATTTAAAAATGAGTAGTTTACCTTTTTACCTATCCATGCCTCCTCTATAATACCACCATCCAAGGGACTTGAAGGCCCTCTGTTTATTAGATAAATAACAGTACCTGCAGCATCTACCCAAAATTGTAAGGAAAACCCTACATGTAATCTCATGCACCTTGCATTGATCAGATGCTCGGTGTAAAAGCTCAAACATGAAAGTGCTCAGAACTGATTGGAAACTGAACAATAGCGAAGAGATCTTCGCTAGGAATCTGGTGCAACTATTTTCGTTGAAAACAGAGTCTGATGAAGAAGATAGAACCTGATGTTCGTTTTTCTAAATAGCTATGTTGGGTCTGCGTAATTTGTTAGATTGGTGAGAAAAAATGAACAGGGGTAACATCAGACCAGTCTTTGGAGTCCTAGGACCTAGCCTTCCTGGACTCAGAGAGAACTCTCTCTTTTTTGTGCAAAGGATGTGAACTTGTTTGCTTTTAGTGTTTGATTTTTAGGCTAGTTGTTAAGTTCAGGGTTTGTTTGTTTGTTTTGGTTGGGTAGATGATCAAGTAGAATATATGGAGTGAGGAAATATTAAATTCATTGTGATATGGAGTCTATAAAAAGTCATGGAAATTTAAATAATGAATCAAGGTGCATCATAGGGCAAATCGAACATGGTCAAATGGATCTTCAAGGTTTGCATGAGATGAAATGAACATCAAGTTTGTGAACATGGTAGGTGTAAAAGGGCAGTTAAGTATCCTTAAAAAAAATACCTTTAAATAAGAATGGTCTTAAATACTACTCAACACAAATAAATAATCATAAGACAGGGCAAACCAATAACTCTTTGATTAATCTCAAGCAAGTAAGCATTTGAAACGAACAATCCAGTGAACTATAGAAGGCAAGAGCTTGTCTAACTTCTAGTGATTTCACCTTCAAGGTTTAGAAAAAATTTTAGATAACATATAACATAGATAAAAGAAGAGGGAACTCATAAACATCACTGATAAAGCTATAAATACCTTTAAGGCAAAATTTCAAGAATGGACAAAGGACATGATCAAAAAATAACCTCTTTGGCAAACTTAATCAATGATACTACAAAGAAAAACTTCAAGAAAAGTGTTTAAGTAACATCAAACAAGCAGGGCTAACCATAAATTTTTTTTGACATCTATGGTATTGAACCATTCAAGAAATAAACAAGCATAAGTGGGTCTATAAAGCAGCTAAGAATTCTCTAAAATAACCTAGCAGAAGAAATCATGAAGGCATTGAGGACAAACAGATCTAAGGTATCTCTAAACATCATTTCTTATTCTAAAAAAATTTTCCTACTGAAACATAGAAGGATGTAACAAAATGATACATAAGTAAACAAGAACTAAATAGAGACACATCACCATTAACCATGCTCAGGGATCCTACAAGCAAGCCTTCTCCATCATCAATCAAAACAAGCCATTCACAACTTCCACAACACCAATTTCTTCTTCAATCTCCAAAAAAAACCATGTATTGCTCTTAAGAGTCATCAAATGCCAACCTTTTACAACAAAGCCCTCATGCTCTATTTATCTAGAAAAGGAGGGAAAAAACCCTAACTAGGGTTTGAAAATGTCAAAAATAGTCATAAATGTCATTTATTCCTAACAGACCATGCAAGGTCCAAGGCACAGAATATCTCATGAAATAAATGAAACAATAAATGCTAGCACCTAAATTTGGAGTGATTTGCCCAAAAAAACACTAAAATATCATTTTTCCATAAATGAGTGTCTTTTGTTTACTTTTTGGCCAAAAACGCAGCACAGAGGTCTAAATGCATAGCGCCTGCACGGGAAAAACTGGGTCCACTTGCAGCCAATTTTTGATGCTCTTCCCGATGTCGGAATTTTCTCCATGATGGCTCGTTGGAAAGCCTGCCGAGTCTACTTTCCAAAAATTTCCTTGGTTTTTTGATTGGGCTCCATTTACCTATCCAAAAAGTGAATCTCCCAAGACTGCTCTAGGCACAGCGCCAGGCCAGAAAATGAGGCAGAAAGGTGAAAAATGAGGTGTTTTTTAGCCTTTTGAGGGACCAAAAATGCTCCAAATGATCTAAAATTTGGTAAGTATACTATATTTGAGCCGAGGATTCAAAAAATGCAAATTTTTCCTCTTGAGGATGCCTGAGATGAAAGCGTAGCACCAAGTGTGTCATGCCTTTAGGCCTTGAAATTTGCAAAAGAACCAAAATTTGTCAAAAAGTTCCCAAAATTGGTAGATATCTTCTTTATGGGGTTTGGGAGGCCTATAGAGAATCTTCAGCCAAGATTCCAAGGTTAGCTTGGTATTTTTCCTCCTTGAGTTATTTTATTTCAGCAAGAGCTCCTTTGAGCTTAGCCTTTGCAATTTGATTTTGCAATGCATAGTGCTTAGTCATCTTCTTTTGGAGGTCAAGGTCTATCCTTTCCTTCTTCAGTTGCTTGTTTTCATTTTTATAATACTCAATTTTATACATTTCCATGTCAAGGCATCTTTATAGATCCCTAATTTATGCATCTTTGTTTTGGAGTAGTATTCTAGTGGCCCTTTCCTTGTCTTGATTTTCACTGTCAAGGTCAATGATGTCAAATTCTTGTTCAAGCTCCTGCTTACCTTTCTTACCTTTCTTCACCTTTTGTTTTCCTTTATCTAGCTACTTGGTAGAAGTGGAAGACATGGCCCCTCACCTTTTAGAGGTAGAAAACACATGCCTTTCTCCTCTTTTATATGTGAATGGAAGAGGTTTTCTTGTGATCATCTTGGTGTCTTCCTCATGGCTGCCATCATTTTTTTCCATGTCTTCCTCTTCATTACCTTGACTGTTGCCTTCTCATTTACCTTGCTTTTTGCACTTTCATATTGCTCCTCATTGTAGCTGCTTGCCTCATCATTGTTGTGATCTTCATTTCCACTATCAGCCTCTTTATCTTCTTCATTATTTTCATGACTGTCATGACTATCTTCTTTGATATTTTGATCCTCGGTTTCACTGTTGTCATTTTCCTTGTTATCCTTTTCCTCACTGATGCTTTCTTCATTTGTGTCTATGCTGTCTTCAACCTCTTCATTTTCTTCATTGTTATCATCTTCATTTTCCTCCATGTTTTATGTTTCATTTCTTACCTCTGCCTCTTCATCTTAATCATCATCATTGCCCTTATCATCATTTGTTTCTTCCATGCTAGCATCAATGCCCCCTACTTCTTCATTTTCTTCCTCTTTACTGTCCTCTTCTTCATCATTTCTTAATTCATCTTTTCTCTCTCCTTCACTCTCATTGTATTGTTCATTGTCACTCCCTTCTTTATCTGATGTATTACGAGAGGGTGAGGAAGGGAGGTTTTCTTGAGGAGAGGATACTTGTGTAGATGATGAGGCATGATTGGTAGGAGGTGATGGAGGAGTAGAGGGAGGAGGATGAGATTATGAGGGTAAATGTGGCTGATGATGGGGTTATGGGCTTGTGAACACTTCATGAGAAATGAACACCTCCCAAGGTATGCCTTTTTTCTCCAACTAATGCAGCACAACCATTTTGATTAAGGAATGGTGGAACAAACTTTGCATTTGTTGGGAATAGTTCCTCCTTTGGACAACATAAGACATCTTGTTAATACTCCTATAGAGATAGTAGGGTAAATGAAGCATTTTGACCCTAGTGAAGTGCATGAGAAATATGATATGATAGGAGTAGAGTTTGAAGTACCTTCTCTTACAGGTAAAATATTTCATGATGACCCTCATCAAGGGTGCATAACTCTCCAGCAAGTGTGATAAAGGGAAAATAGTCCTGCAGCCTTCTTTGTATCTAGGTTTAAGAAATGGCTCATAGCAGCTCATGTCTAACTTTTCTCTTTTGAACCACTTTTCACCAAAATTGGGTATGCCTGTAGCACTAGAAATGGCATTTGATGACAGATCAAAGTCTACCTTTGCAAGATTCACTTGTTTATTGTGTAGTTTGAGGATGAAAAACCTAGTGAGCTCTGGGTGACTTTGCGCTTTTTGGACCTTTTCACAAAACTGAAAGCATCCTACATTTTGGAAATAGGTGATAATCATAGCAGAAGCATTAAGCTCCATAGTGTCTTGGGGTTCAAATCTACTGACGTTTCCACCTCTGTGTTTTTGCCTCATAGGCACTTGGCCTCCTTCACTACTAACACTCGCTCCTTCTCCTGACATTTTGATTTCTGCTGCCTTTAAAAAACCCTAACCTCGCTTGTGAAACTTGATATGAGGACTGATTTGGAATGAAGGTGAAAGGCAGTTTTTGTAAGTGAGTGAGAGGAAGGTGTAGGTGTATAACTGATCTCCTTTAAGCTTTGATGAAATGTTAACTTGAACTCACTACAGTTACCATACTTCACACCCTTCTTGACTGATAAATTCTTTCTTGGAGGTTAAAACAGGGTTTTTGTCATGAAGACTTAGGGTTTCTAGTCATTAGGGTTTGGTTAATTCCCTTAATCATTGAACCATGAAATTCACTGGAGGATAAGGAAAAACATCCACCTACCAACTTTCAATGTCTTTGTAGGTCCTTGGATGTAGCTTTGAGGAGTCCTTTTGTGGTGTTTTTTGGAAATTTGCAAGTGGAGGAGGGTTTCTGGTGAAGGCATAGCATTTGAACGCACATTCAGGTCCCTTCTGCCCTACACGTAGCACCTACACGTGTTCCTGGGTGTCGGGCCTCCTGGGCACAGCGCTTGAACGTGTTCAGGCCTGTCTGGCTCTCCCAACGTGCATCACCGGGTTCATTCTCTGCTTGTTAGGCCTATTCTAGGTGAACGGGTAGCGCTTGCCTGAACACGCAACATGGTCCCCTTAACGCATAGCACAGAGTAAATTTACACTAGAAAAATTCACGAACGCGTAGTGTTGGGTGCTGAATGCATAGCGCCTACACGAACGCGCAGCGCCAGACAAACTCACTCAAATTTTCATTGAAAACTCAGATTTTTCTCCTTGAAGGCTTCTGATTCTTTTTAAAGTGAATAATGAGCCAAGTGACAAACACAATGAACCTTTATAGCCTTATGAAAATAAATTTAACCTTTGTAGACCCACTTTCTAATGTTTTCAAAACCTTTTTCACTTTTACTGATATTGTTTTTACCTTTTGCAGTAGGTGGCTTAAAGAAATTCAAATGGCCCTTTCCGTTCTAACCATTTTTCTTTGTTTGCTCTTCAGGATGCTGACATGGTGAACTTGGACTCCCTTTGGCCTATTTATGCCTTTAACACTTTGTTCTGCAGATGTTTGTTTGAGTCACATAATTTAATGTGTTTTGTCTTGTTCATGTCTTTCAGTCACTTTTATTCCGTAAGTGTCATGAAAACCTTTGAAGTGACTCTCTTCCTTCTGATCTTTGGAACATGCTAAAATCAATTTGACAACCTTAGGCACTTGCAAAGTGGAAGTACCTTTAAAACTTCTCTGTTCTTACCTTGGAGATCAAATTACCTTATGCTTGATGGGTGATTGAAAAAAAATTGTTGCATCCTTCTCATTGATCCTTAGGCATGATAAATCCACCTTTGACAAGCACCATTGTCTTCACAATCATGTATGCTATCTCCTCTTTGGCTACTTCTGATTTTTAGGTGCCATGACGTATCGATTTATCCCTTTCTGATGTTCTTGGATTTTGACATTTAGTCACATAGTAGCAACCTTATAATCAGTTTGGCTTTCCATCTTAGAGCTCAACCCTATGTTTTTATCCCTTTGACCATTGAGTGTAAATGACTAGAAATAGGAGCTCAGCCTTCCTCTCATTGATACTCTTTGCATTCTCTTTCTTTTGAGGCAGTGAGACACTTTACCTTGGCAAACTCTGGAAGTTACCTACAATAGTTTCTTCAAAACCTTTTTCTGTTTTCATCATGGAGGCCTATCATCTTTATTTCATCTCCCTTGACTATATTTCCAAAAACTCAGGTTTCTGGGCTGCTTGATCTGGATTTATGCAGGAACGCAACAGAATAAACACATAACCATAAATACAGAGATGCAGCGGAAATAACACTTCATTTCATTAATATCAAAATCACAGAAAGATGCTTACAGACATAATGGAAATAAAATAGCTAAGTGCTGTACGGTAGCGAATCTCGACGAAGAGATGTGGTGGCTACCGACCTCTAAAGCTCGTGTTACAATGAGGCTCGAGGGCCTATTTATTATTGAGAAACAATGGAGAGCCCTCAACATCCCAAAAACCTAACCCTAGGAGATGAAGCGCCAAAATTATGGGCCCCGTTTGGAGTAAATTGGTGTTTCGACTTTCGAGGGACGTAACTTTGGCATGCTATCTCCGTTTCGACGCACATGATACACAATAGAAAGCTCTATCCGAGGACTACAACTTTTGTGACGATTTTGATGATCAAAATCGCAACAAATTTTCATACTCAAACGCTCGCTTTGCCTCAAAACGGCTCCGGAAGTTCGGGACCCGAAAAAGCTCGCTAAAAATAGTAAGTTATGCCAAAACCGAAAAAGCGCGAAAGAGACAATGGTGGGGGCCCAAGTGGAATAGGCAGGTGGGCCACCAATATTCACCCTGGATCATTCCTCCCCCTTTAGGAAGCAATGGTCCCTATTGCGTTAAGTTCCTCCATGAGATGAGGAAATTTCTGCCGTAACTTGGTCCCCGGTGAACCACTTTCCTTGGTGCAGAGTTGGCCGAAGCCACGACAACCCGACATGCGCTGGATCCGTCTGTTGACGAGTGTTCTTGATTTGCATGTCCATGACACAACGCGTGGCAGTGGCACATGCTCCATGCGATCCGGGTTTAACTCTCGATGGTGTGAGTTGCCCCGCAATGTCCGAGGTGTCCGATGAGGGTGGAAAGTAAGGACGAAGGCGATCCGCGTTACCGAAGGCCGGGTGCGGACGAGGAATGGTGGGCGACTGAGCTCGAAGGCATTGTTACCCGCGGCCTTGGTGACGTGCACGGCCCATATCGTGAGCCGGCGAAGCTTGCGGTGAGTGTCCTGATGTGCGCTCCTTCTCGCAAATGTAGCCATACTTTGTCGCCCATCTGGAAGTGGTGCTGTGCACGTGTCGATCATGGCGTTGTTTCGTACTTCGCGATTGGCTGCGGCTCCAATATCTCATGGGCTTTGTTGGCGGATGTGTTGAATGCGCTCGGCGCAGCTACCTGCTTTTGTCAACTTCGCACTCGGACATGAGCCGAATCGGCTCGAGCGATGCTGCAGAACGGGCATGGCTATGTCAATGGGACATAGTGGCCGGAATCCCAAGCCCACCGAAAGGGGCTATGGCGTGTGAACCGTGGAGAGCCCGGTTACAGCCGTGTTGCACATAGGGGAGGCTCTCGTCCCATGTGCGTGGATGCTTTGAGTTGCACATGCGTCGCACGTGCACCAATCGATGCATTGTTGACCACACGTCCGGCCATTCCGTTTGGGGATGGAAAGTCGTGGACTTGGTGAGCTTTGTGTCCAACATTGACCGCAGGCCGCGACCAAAATGTGCTTTGAGGAACCCGCTATCTCGATTCGATATGATAGACTCCGTGGGATCCCCAAGAGTGCACCCACACCTGCTCAAAGAAGAGCTTAGCAAAGTGGCCTCGCCGCGATATTCTTCTGCGGTGCCGCTCATGATGGCCATTCTTCGAATCTGTCACCCACCACGAAAACACAGATCATTTCCATTCTTAGTAGAAGGCGGGACCGACATGTAATCCATGGAGATGGATTCCACGGCCGACTAAGTAGGTAGTGGAGTATATAGGCCTTGCTAAGCTTGATGGCCGGCTTTGGCAATGGCACGAGCGATGCGCAAGATTCGATGTGCTTCTCGACATCCTTTCAAGGCTCGACGATAGAAATACTTCGTAGTATTGCTACCGTTTTCTCGACCTCCGAAATGCCCGGCGACTCGGCGTGGTGTGCTTCCCATATCATCTTGGCATCGCTCGCTTGAAGGAACACAAAGGTGTCCCGGGTGACATAAAAGTGCATCTTGGAGGTGAAAATTTCGGAACTTGTGTGTGCTAAGAGTGCCTTGTAAGTGTGGCCGGGCTGGGTCACTCTCATAGAGAAGCGGCCAATCGTAGAGTCTCGTGCCCACAAGAGTTGAGCACGGTGGTGAGCGCCACGATCGGTGGTGGTGGCCGAGGCGACCTGCAACATTATTGGTGCTACCCTTCTTGTACTTGATGTTCAAATGAAAGCTGTTGCGGACATGTGGACCACTTCTTATGGCGATCATTCCGCAGCTTCGTGTCCGTATGAGCTTGCGGGCGGGCGCTGGTCCGTGTGGATGATTGTTTCCTTCTAAAATGTAATGCCTCCATTGTCGACGGTGCTTGCACAATGGAATACATTTCTTTGTCATAGGTGGGATACTTGCGAGCTCGTCTCGGACAATGTCTCAACCTTTGTGATATGCCAGGACTGTGGATGTCCCCGTTGAGTAAGAAGCCGCCCCAATAGCATATTCGCAGGCATCTCGCTCTCGATCTCAAATGGGCTGCACCAGAGTCTGGTAAGGTGAGCATCGCAGAACAGAGGCGATTTTTCACTTTCGAACGCCTTCGAAGTGAGGTTCCGACCAAAAGAATTTTGCTCTCGCTCCTCCTTTGGTGACTTGACCTCAAGAGCGGCGAGTGATATGAGAGAATCCCGGCTTACGAACCTTTGCGGTAGAAATTAGCAAGACCCGCAAAGGTCCGCTGAAGCTGCGGTTATAGTAGTCGGGCTGGCCAATCCCGAATGACTTGGATCTTGGCCGGATCCACATGCCACCCCCTTTTCATCAATAATGTATCCCGGATATTGAACTCGGGTCATGCCGAGCGATGCACTTTCTCTCAAAGTTGGCACACGACTTGTGTTGCCGCGGTGTTTGGAGGACTTTGGCTCGGATGTGATGAAGGTGCTCTTCCCAAGTCTTCTCGAAGATCGGAATGTCATCCAAGTACACCACTACGAATGAGTTGGTGAATGGCCGCAAGATGCCGCTCCATCATCCCTCATGAAGGTTGCGAGCATTCGTCGGCCGAAAGGCATGACCAGACCATTCAAAAAGGCCTTCCTTAGCCTCGAAGGCGCCTTCCACACATCGCAGGGGTTCGGTGGTGCACTGGTGACACTCGGACTTCGAGGTCGATCTTACGTCGAAATATTTTTGCACCTTGGAGTTGGTCCGGAAGGTCATCAATCCGTGGGATTGGGTACCTATTCCGGACAGAGTGATCTTGCTCCGCCGCCCGATCGTCGACAGCGCAGTCTCCACGTCTCCATCCTTCTTCTCGTACCAACACGTACCGCCCCCACAGCGTGGCGATGAACTTGGTCCGATGTGACACTGCACGCAATGTGCCTCTGAGATACGCGCTCTTGGATTTCATCGCCTTACCGAACGGAAGCGTGCGATAGATCGGTCCATTGCAGTGGCACACTCGGGGGTCGGATCAATTCCTGGGTGCTTGGCGGCGATGCGGAGGAACCCGTCTTTGTGGGTGAGGTGAAGATGTCTGCCGTGCTCCTCTCCACGACCTTATCCATTTGTTGTTGTCGTGCGCAGAGCCCCCGTCACGGGAGGTCGTGGCCCACGCCTGTCTTCTTCTTGCCCCGCGGGATCATCGAGAGAAAACGGAATTTCCGGGTTTGGGAAAATGAGCTTACTACATTGTTTTGGCGATGAACTGAAAGAGATAGCTCAGCTGGGAGGTGGTACCCTCCGAAGTATCCGTACAACTTATTTCCCAAAGTAATAATAACAAAGCACGAGGTCGAGACTCATACACGACGCCATGACGCTTTCCCGCAAGTATGGTTGTCCTAATAATACATCGAGAAACATCACAGGAGCAACGTCACATAATACCTCATCCAGTGAAGGGCTCGATGCTATAGTGGAAGGCGGCGCAGTCTCGGGCCGACGCGGAGAGATCTCGTCCTCGTGTGAAAGCCACCCCGATGGTGTATGGATGTGGGTGAGTCGTGGTCGACGAAGCCCAACCGCTTCTTACGGCGTCTCCGCTGGAAATGAGGCGGTCTCTTTGGCTCCCATTATCGACAATGAGCCGTACTGTGAGAGCCCTTTACCCACATCGCGGGAGTGGAAGAGACGTTCCTCCTCCCTCCGGATCTTCCGTGCTCCTCCTTCTCGGACCTTTGCAGTGCGCAACAGTGGCGTTTCGGGCTCGCCAACTGCTTCCCTTTTTCATTCCCCTTTTTCAGGTTCATCTCGTGAGTCGTGAGCATGCATCCGACTCGAAGCCCCTTATCCTTTTACCACTAGCGACCTTTGACCCGACACTCACTCGTGTTGTGAGTGTGAGCTCTTATGGAACTCACACCCACTTCTCCCGTGTCCTTCTTTGGCTTCGCGGTGTTGTTATTTGCTTGTGTCTTTGGCAGGTTGTCTTGGGCCACCATGCCTTGGCTTTGTCCTTTGTTATACGGTTTGGGGGCACCTTTCCTTTGCTTTTGATTCACAGATCCAAAGTCTCGCTTCTTCTGTTTGAATTTTTGCTCCATCTTGGCAGCATATTGGTATTCCATACCAAGCAAGGAGATGTCGAGGAACTCCATTTCCTCCTGAATGTATCTTTGCAGACAATCGCGATACTTTAGCACCAAATGTTTCTCTGAATCTTTGATACCCATCTTCAGCGCAGAAGTGAAATGGCATTCGCCACTGCAATATCTCGGGATCCCTTCGTTGTCGTCATCATAGTCCGACCAGACCTAAATTGTCTCCTCAGCTCCTCACCCGGACAGTGACTGCCCCCACGCGTCCGGAAAGAGAATTCCAAGTTACACGGCCGAGAACAGAGAGGGTTCTGTCCGGTCCTTGTTCTCACAGTAGGTTTCCCACCAGTCCTTAACATGGGGGGTAGCTTTGAGGAGTGCAAAAATAATCTTCTCCCGGTCTGAAAAGTCATGAACAGAGAAATATCCTTCTAATAGATTCAACCATCTATCTACAGCATCTGCGTCTATTTGACCCTCAAATATGCGAATGTCAAAATTTACTTGTACCTTAAAGGGAGTCGCAACTCCAGAGTGGCTACTGGATGCAGATGCGCCGCCGGTGGGCAGCCGTTGAAGGATCCGAGCAAAGCTATCCATCATCGCGTTCCTTTGTTTTTCGAGGGCCTCCTCGAGCAATATTTTGATAGGATCTCCTGCTCCCTCATCTTTCTTTTCGTCCCCCATGGGCGTCCGTCGAGGTTTACGAGGTTGATCTTGCAAAGGTTCCACCAGATCAAGCCCTAGCTCCTTATACCCCGACCTCGTTGGGGACATGCAAAGAAGGATCGAGAAAAAGCAGACCGCTCTGATACCACTGATCCGGATTTATGCAGGAACGCAACAGAACAAACACATAACCATAAATACAGAGATGCAGCGGAAATAACACTTCATTTCATTAATATCAAATAACAGAAAGATGCTTACAGACATAATGGAAATAAAATAGCTAGGGTGCTGGTAGCGAATCTCTCAGAAGAGATGTGGTGGCTACAGACCTCTGAACTGAGTTACAATGAGGCTCGAGGGCCTATTTATTATTGAGAAACAATGGAGAGCCCTCAACATCCCAAAAACCAAACCCTAGGAGATGAAGCGCCAAAACTATGGGCCCCGTTTGGGTAAATTGGTGTTTCAACTTCCCAGGGACGTAACTTTGGCATACTATCTCCGTTTGACGCACATGATACACCATTAGAAAGCTCTATCCGAGGACTACAACTTTTGTGACAATTTTGATGATCAAAATCGCAACAAATTTTCATACCAAAAAACGTCGTTTAGGGCCTCAAAACGGCTCCGGAAGTTCAGGACCCGAAAAACTGCTAAAAATAGTAAGTTATGCCAAAACTGAAAAACTGAAAGAGACAATGGTGGGGGCGCAAGTGGAATAGGCGGGTGGCCACCAATATCCACCTGGATCACTGCTTGAGAAGAATTATTAGTGTTGTCTTCTAATTTCTCTATAGCCCTTTCAATTTCATTCATTTCTGTCTAGTTCACCTCACCTTTTTCTCTTTTTCATCTATGATTTCTAAAAAATCTTCAATTCATGCTTGGTTGTATAGGTGTGCCTCTATCCATGTGATTTTCCACATTGGCTCCTTGCTTGGCACACTGCTGGCCCAATCATGGTTAGAAACCCTAATTTCTCCTTGGACACAAACTAATCCTTGTCTCTTTTCTCGTGAATGTATTTAATGAGGAGCAGGCCTTTTACCTTACCAATTTTCTGTTGATAGTCACCTTGACACTCCTGTAGAAATGTCAAAATGAATAGCTACCCTTTGCAGAACTTGAACTTGATAAGGTAGTATTCCTTGGAGATTTCTGATCTATCTTGGACAAACAGGTGCTAACCTTCTTTCACATTTGATTCAGATTCTAGTACATGAAAAAAAGTGCTTCAAAACACCAAGGATAACCCTACAACCTATGAAAACCTAATGACCTAGTGGGAGGCTCCTTTGACTTTATCTTTGTTTTAAATCTTGGCTTGGAAACAGAGCTTTTGACAAATTGATGTATTGAAGATCCAAAATCCAATGTACTTGATTTATCTAAAGAGCCTACAAAGATATTTTTGAGATTATCAATGCTTGAGGCACCTGATGAACATGGGGAGGAGCAATTTGTTTGGCAATCTTAGATGGAAAGTGGAGGGGTTAGGCAGAGGCGAAACAGAGTGCTGAGGTTATGGGTGGGAAAATAGGATAAAGATGAATGGCATGAGCCCATGAGGGGTCTTTTAGGAGTGGTAGGCTAACCAGGGAATGGTAGAGTCGTAAAATAGTGAATTTTTGTTTTAAGGATAATGAAGGCAGTGAGATTTCTAAAACTCACAATATTCATGAATCTTGTTTTTAGAAATCTAGGACAAGTATTTAGTCATATACAAATAGAAAAAATTATTGATGGCTAAAAACCTACAAAAAATTTGCAGAACAGTGACAAGTTGATGACATGGTAGCCCAGTCATCATATAGGGTATATTATGGGCATATTCTTAAGTTTTACCCAGTGACATTGTGACAAGTGTCACAACAGGATTCACCAGTTTGGTTTGAAGGTGATTTTTTTCCAAGTTTTTGCTCCTAGGGTTGAATTCGATTTTTTATATGGATAGATAGCCCAACCAGAAGTTGACACATGGTGTAGCCAGGGGCTGCCATGTGCCCCTTCTGGTGGACCCTATCTGAAGTCTGAAATTCGAATTATAATTTTCTAATGGTCGAATTAAATCTACAGTTTAAGGTTCGAATACATTATATGGTGGATTTAATATTTGGTGGCATATTAAATTTTCCAAAGTCTGCATTTTGTTTTTATTAAAGGTGGAATATAATTCATATATCAAAGGTTGGGTGGCATTTTATATGCCAAAGTTCCGAATTAATATATATTTTCCAAATTTCAAAGGTGGGTTCATATTTATATATAAACCTAAGGTTTGGGCTATATAATCCATGGAAAAATATATATGGGATGGGCAGAGGTCGAGGCTCAACCCCACAACCTCCCCCAAACAACACGCACCTCTTACCACTCCACCACGGCCTTTGGTTTTTAACAAACTCTATGACCGACTACTATTTATAGTTACATGTTTGGAGCATAGGGGGTTTGGAGGGGACCACCCCCTCCCCATGCGACCCTTCCACAGAAAAACGACGCGGGTGGAGTAATAAAGCGAAGATTAATGTATTAAGCAAAGGTTTTTAGACCCTTAAACTTTGGTTAAGTGCTAATACATTTGTAAATCCAGGATTAATGTAAACACGTGCTTATGTGCATTAAACCACACTTTTCCCGTTTAAAACTCCATCTTATAATTAACTAAACAACAGTTAAACTAGAATTTTTTTTGGTGAAACTGCCATTTTAGGAGCTTCCCCCAAATGTGATGCTCTTAACTGGAGTCTTCTCCAGATTTAGAGGAGATTTCCTAGGAAAATTTGTTTTTACCATATCTGGAGAAATTTTTGACCAAATTGAGAGAAAGAAGAGTCATTTCTGATAGATTTGGACATTTTGGACTCATTGAAGCAAGTTTCAAGAGCTTTAGGTGAATTTAAACATCATTTTTTCACTTTTGAGCTAATACAGAGGCCTAAGACATGGAAGATGGACCAAGGAGATGTATCCCAGGAGGGGTGAACTCCTTCATCAAAACACTGTGTTGATGGATCAATTGTGATGGTTTGTTGTACTTGTTTTTGTTGTTTTTCAGCATTTGTTATTCATGCTTTACGCTCTTGAATTTAATTTAAAAACTCGGCTCATTTACCTATTTGACACACATAAACAAAAAAGAAACCTATGCTCATAAAGCATAATATCAAGAAATAAATTTTAAATCTGAAGATGAAATTAGCACAGAAAATATAACATTCAAATTTAGATCATGTTGGTATCAGGGCCAAGTTGAAAGGTTGCTAAGGTTATTTGCTTGATAGTTGCTTGAGTTTTGTCCAAGTAGGGTTTTAATGGTTGCAAATTTGTGATGCTTACAAGATTGAAATTGTAGAGAGGTAAAGGGAAAATTTTGGTTACAAGTCCTGAGCTTAGGACCGGAAGAAGGAGAGACACAAGGGCACCATCTCCATCCAAAGTTTCACTCACAACTGCACTTGAAGCACCTCAAGTTTTATCTCAAGAAGCTAATATTGAAGAGGTACAAGTTACACCGAAATTTGAGCTTGAATCCATAGCCATCATGTCAAGTGTTGGAGAAATTGAAGGTCATTCAGCAAAGGATGATGTTAAGAAAGACTTCAGTGAAATAAAGAGGATGGTTAAAATTATGTTTGATGCATTTACTGTTGGGATGGTAGGAAAATGTTCTAAGCCTCCACATGGAGAAGGAACTTCAAATGATAAGAAGGATGAAGAGAAGGATTCAAAGGCTATTGGAGGAAAGCCACCTCCATATTCACCATCTTCATCATCATCCTCATCATCACCATAAACATCATCTTCCACTTCCACAAATAAAACTACCCACACTCACTCAAAATCCGCAAAAGGAAAAAACACCCTTACTCAAACTTGATGTCAAGTTTGAGCTTCCAATGTATAATGGTGAGGTAAATGCATAAATATTGGACAATTGGATACGTCAATTGGAGGTGTACTGCAGGATTCAAAATCTTCATGAAGATGACATAAAGATTCAATTGGCTTCTTTGAGGATGTAAGGATATTCACTTGTATGGTGGGAAGCACAGACTTAAGAAGAGATTAAAAACTACGATAACATATCTATGTCTTGGTCAAGTTTTATTGCTTCCATTAAAACTCAATTCTATCCCTTAGCTTACATGCAAAAGGCCATTATGGATTGGAAAAATTCTATACAATTGAAAGGGAAAAGTGTGCAAGATTATGCTCATGAATTTAGGAGAAGAGCTCTTATTTTGGGTATTAATTTGTATTATCAAGAAACTTTGTTAAAGTATGTTGGGGGTTTGCATAGTTACCTTAGGAAAATTATTCTCATTTTTAATCCCACAAATATAGATGAGTTTTTTGTTCAAGCCATACATTTAGAAGCAAGAGGGAAACAAGACATAGATGAGAAAAGTGATCGTGAGGGTAAAGGAAAGGGAAAGTTTTATGGAAGAGGAAAGAGAAATAGATTTTTAAAAAGAGAGAAAGAGAAACTCACATGAAAAGCCTATTTGAATAATGTTCATGATGAATACCACTATTGTCAACTTCATCCAGAAATGAAGCCAAACAAATTGAAAGACAAAGAAAAGGAGAAAAGTGTTGTTGTATTTGAACATGACTTAGGGTCAGATTCAGGAGATGAGACAAATATTACAACCATGGGTTTGAAAGGTAAGCATATAGAAGGCACTATTTCTTCAAATTATTCCAGTTTTACTCAAGATGAAGATACAAGAATTGAAACTTTCCATATTAGATTCGTCTCTAAACATACCAATATTGATACACTTTTTTATAGTGGGTCACAAGATAATCTAATTTTTGAATACTTGGTTAAGAAGCTAGACCTTGAAACTATTAGAAATCCAAGACCTTATCCTTTAGGTTGGATATGAAAGAATGAAAACTTGAAAGGTTACAAGGAAGTGCATACTAAGATTCACCATCAATTCAAACTTTCTTGATGAAGTTGAACGTGATGTGGTGCCACTTGAGATATCATGTATTGTTTTGGGAGGTCCTTATCTGTATGATAGGAGAGCAGTATTTCATCGCCATGATAATAAGTGTCACTTTTTTAAATATGGTATTGATTACATAGTTAGAGCGCATAATAAGAAGACAGGTTTTTCTCTCATACATGAAGGAGAAATGAAGAGGATAGTGCAAGTCAGAATTTGACATTGTTATTGATCAAACAAAGAGATGTTTTAAAACAAACCTTTCAAAAATATGCATCGAATGAACAATTTGATTTCATTGAGGGTGCTTATGATTTTAATGAGATGTTTCAGGACTCTAACAGGTTTCTCTTGAAAGGAGGTGAACAAGATGTGACAGATTTACATCAATCAACATTGTGTTGAGCAGTGTTGGAAACAAGATGTTAGTGCAAGCGAGTGAAAAGGTCAAAGAGAAAGAGACAAAGAAGCTTGAAAAATAAGGCATGGGTTCCAAAAATGCTTGTAGTTGGTTTCCAAAGGGTACATGGCAATGGCAAAGATAGTTGGTCAAGAGTCGATGCAAGTACAAAACAAGATCAGTTAAGAATCGCCATGATGATAGTGTGCAAGGTGAGAATAATAGCTTTTTTCTCTAAAAATTCATGAAAATTTCAGCATGATAGTGTCAACGACAACAAGAGAAGGCCGCAAGATTCAAGGAAAAAGTTAATTTTTTGTGAAAATCTCAATTTGATGAAAATGGGAAAATTTCAGTGGAAAGAAACTAGAAGGGTAAGGGAACAATACTCTCATCCACATGATTAGCAATAAAAGAGATTTTGGGGTAAAAAAGGCTTCTAGTGGGGATGGATGATCAAATTCTCAGTGTAAAATCTAAAAAATTAAAGTGCTCAGAATTGACTGGAAACTAAACAACAACGAAGAGCTTGTTGCCAAGAATCTAGTGCAACTCGTTTCGTCGAAAATGGAGTCCAGATGAAGAAGATAGAGCTTGCTATCCATTTTCTTAAAAAAATAAAAAAAAAATACAAAACAATGAAATGTTGATGACATGGAAACCCCGTCAACATACAGGGTATATTCTGAGAATATTATTCAGTTTTTCTCAGTGACATTGTGACAAGTGTCATAGCAAGATTCACCAATTTGGTTTGACGATGATTTTTTTAAATTTTTGGCTCCTAAGGTTGAATTCATTTTTTTTTATATGGATGGATATCCCAACCAGAGGTTGACACATGGTGCAACCAGGGGCTGCCACGTTCCCCCTATGGTGGACCCATCCAAAGTCTGAAATTAGAACTATAATTTTCCAATGGTCGAATTGAATCTATGGTTTATGGTTCGAATACATTATATGACAGATTTAATATTTTGTGGCATATTATATTTTCCAAAGTCTGCATTTTGATTTTATTAAAGGTGTAATATAGTTCATATATCAAAGGTTGGGTGCCATTTTATATGCCAAAGTTATGAGTTAATATAAATTTTCCAAAGTTCAAAGGTGGGTGCATATTTATATATAAACCTAGGGTTTGGGTTATATAGTTCGTGGAAAAATATTTATGGGATGGGCGGAAGTTGGTGCTCGACCCCATGGCCTCCCCCAAACAAAACACACCTCTTAACACTCCACCACGGGCTTTGGTTCTTAACAACCTATGCACCTGACTACTATTGATTGTTATATGTTTGGAGCAACGGGGGTTTGGAGGGGGCCAACCCCCTCCCCATGTGACCCTTCCACCAAAACCAACGGCGCGGGTGAAGTAATAAAGCAGAGATTAAGTGTTATTAGACCCTTAAATGTTGGTTAAGTGCTAATACATTTGTAAATCTGGGATTAATGTAAATTTGTGCTTATGCGCATTAAACCACACTTACCCTGTTTAAAACTCCAGCTTAGCATTAATTAAACATCAGTTAAACTGGTAGAATTTTCGGCGGAACTGCCATTTTACAAGTTGCCCCCAAATTTGGTGCTCTTAATTGGAGTCTTCTCGAGATTTGGGGGATATTTCCTAGGAAAATTTGTTTTTACCATATCTAGAGAAATTTTCGACCAAATTGAGAACAAGAAGAGTCATTTCTGATAGATTTGTACATTCTAGACTCATTGAAGCAAGTTTCAGGAGTTGTAGGTGAATGTAAACAATATTTTTTTCACTTTTTAGCTAATACAGAGTCCCAAGCCATGGAAGCTAGAGCAAGGAGATGCAGCCCAAGAGGGGTGAACTCCTTCATCAAAACACTGTGTTGATGGATCAATTGTGATGGTTTGTTGTACTTGTTTTTGCTATTGTTCAACATTTTTTATTCATGATTTATGGTCTTGAATTTAATTTAAAAACTCAACTTGTTTACCTATTTGACACACATAAACAACAAGGAAACCTATGCACATAAAGCATAATATCAACAAATCAATTTTAAATCTGAAGATGAACTTAGCACAACAAAACTAACATTCAAATTCAGATCATGCATGCTCC
Organism: Pinus albicaulis; assembly: GCA_034641835.2. NCBI lineage: Eukaryota > Viridiplantae > Streptophyta > Pinopsida > Pinales > Pinaceae > Pinus > Pinus albicaulis. The sequence continues at coordinate 10,364,476 of MU968381.1, forward strand.
ATGATTATCTTATTCATCCTTTTTGACACACCATTTTCCTGTGGTGTTCTCGGAACTATCTTCTCTCTAAGAATTCCATGCTCTAAACAGTAGTTATCAAACTCTTTGCTCCAGTATTCACCTCCATTGCCTGATCTAAGATGCATCAATGTCTTTCTTGTCTCATTCTCAACCAAATATTTCCATTTCTTGAAAGTATTAAATACATCAGATTTATTTTGAATATAATAAATCCAGGTTTTCTTAGTTTCATCATCAATAAAAGTAACACAATAGTGAGAGCCACCAAGAGATGATACATGAGCTATTCCCAATACACATGTATGCATAAGCTCTAATTTTTCACTCTTATTTTCTTTCCCAAATCTGATAAATCTGACTCTCTTCTACTTTCCATAAAGTCAATTCTCACAGAAATACAAACCAACACGCTTCAAACCTAAATTTCTTGAGTGAATAATATGCATCCCCTTCTCACTCATGTTCCCAAGAATATAATGCCACAATATTGTATCTACTCCTACAGAGGTTAAAGCATTATAAAAAATAGAAATACCAATGCACGAATACAATATACCAACCCTTTCTCCTTTTGCTATTATGAGGGATCCTTTAGTGACCTTCCAGATTTTGTCTATAAATGTAGTTACACAACCTTCACTTCCCAATTGGTCTATTGAATTTATATTTTTCTTTAGATGTGGAACATGCCTTACCTCCTTCGATAGCCATTGGTTTCCATTTTGTTGTTTTATGAGTACTTTACCCATTCCAATAATTTTATAGGTTTATCATCACCTAGACGAACATCTCCAAAATCTCCTGTAACATTTTCATGAAAATGTTTCCTATCAGGTGTAGCATGGAATGAAGCCCCTAAATCTACCACCTAGGCATAAATAATATTCTCTAATGAAAGAATCAAATAATCTTGGAACACATCACCTGTCACATTCGCTTCATGATTTTTCTCTTGTTGTCCATTTCCTTCTTTTCCCTTCCGAGATTTGCAGTCTTTCTTCAAGTGTCCTTTCATCCCACAGTTTCAACACACTATCCCTAATCTAGATTTTTATTTTCCTTTTCTTGACTTATTGAGAGATTTCCTAGGCTCCTTCCTCTTTCCATTTTTCTTCCCCTATTTTATGCAGTCAAAGAATTACCTAGTGTCTCACCATATATTTTCCATCACATTTCGTCAAGGATAGCACCAAAAACAACATCAGACTTCAAAGTACTAGATCTAGAAATAGAATTACTGATAGCCATAACTAATCCATTCAAAATTTCTCAAAATGAGCACAAAAAAAAAAAATCGCTAACTTCATTACCAAAATTTACCCCTAAAGAACTTAACTGGCTGGTAACCATGTTAAATTCATTTAAATAATCAGAAATAGATTCACCTTATAAAATCTTCATATTAAATAAACGCTTCATAAGAAATACATTATTTGAGGCTAAGGGTTTTTCATATAGTTTGGCTAATGCCGTCATTAAACCTTATGTTGTTATTTCCTTTGAAATTTTGAATTCCACCAATGCTTCCAGACACAATTGTATTGTTCCTAGTGATTTTTTGTCAAGAACCTATGTTCGGCGTCTGTCATACTCATTGGCTTCTTTGATTTTCTACTCAATGGTAGGTAATATTATTTTGATACAGATAATATTCCATCTACATCTTCCACAACTAGTAGTTTTGGTCATAAATTTCTCAACCTAAACCTACCATCTTCTTCCATTTCTCCCACTCGAACCAGGAACCCTTCTCTACTCTAAGTTTATTGGCCAAATAGACCTTTGGATCTAATACCAGTTGTTAGAAATTAATTAACGGAGCAATTAAATACACAAAATATTGTGGAAACACAAACACAAAAATGTATAAAATAAGAAAGACACATATATATGTGGTTCACCCAATTTGAGCTATGTCCATAGAGAAATAATGAGTTCTTCCTTTTATATTATCCAGCAAAATGAAGAGATACAACCTACATCAGATCTGATATAATTTCCTCTTCACTTTCACATAGTATCTGTTAGCCACCTATAAAATTTGTTATAGCAAAAGGTGGCTAAGACTTTTTTAGCCTTCAAGGAACAAATTTTATTGATAAAAAGTGTTGGCTCTTGAAGACTCTTGAAGGCCTCATGCCTCTCCTCTGTCCAAAACTTCACTACTGTTCCCATTTTACACTTAGAAATCCTGCTGATTTCCAAGCCAGAATACTGCTGCAAGCACCATTTCCCTTTTCCCTTCTTCCAAAACTTACCTTCATTTTCTCCCCTTTTTCTCCATAAAACTCCTCTATTTTCATTATTCCTTTTCTCCCTTTCGTGAAAATCCTCTTTACATAGTTTAAGACTCATTTTTTAAACTGTATCAGAACCCTCAATTTCCCTTGGAAAATCTTTCAAAATCCATTAAAATGCATATTTTATATGTATTATGGACTTAAGCCCCCTCAGGCTAAGTCTTTAGCCTTTCCCCTCCATGCGTCTTGGTGTTAGAACCAAGCGCTAACCTTCCGGGTGCTTATCCGTTTTTTAATTAATTATCTCCGCCCAGTGTTCAAAACCTTAGTTTTATTTAAAAAATCGTCGGTTTTTATTATTTTATAAAATTTCCGCCGGTTCCAAATTTAATTCATTCCGCACCGTCGATCTGATCTGCAGATCGACGGTGCGGAGTCCGTCTCCCCGGTGGTCCCCGCATTCCACTCACCTGTCCAAAAACCGTGCGGTATTCATCGCACCGCCTTTGGGAAAGGGCGGTCTTTTCCCGATCGGCAGCGATTCCATACGCTGGTCGATGTGTGTCCTGTACACTGTTCATAAAACCGTCATCCATCGCGCGTTAAATTTTGGACGTGGACGTCGCGCGATATTGATGTGCATCGTCCGATCTGAGGCCACCCATCAGACGGCTATCGCTCACTGAATATGCCTGAAATTTAACCAGGCTACAGCGCAGTCATTCAAGCATCTCCGCCGTCAATCTGATCTGTAGATCGACGGCCCACATTTTATCGCCCTGATTCCCTGTTTTGACTTTTCGCCTCCACTCCCAACCGTCAATCTTTGCGCGATCGACAGCTCTGATTTAAATGATTCTTCCGCCTTCTCTATGAATTATCCCGATCATCCTCGATCGTTGGATGATGCCATCCAACGGCCATGCTTCCTCCACATGCCTTCTACAACAGTAAACCTATATATGCATGGATTTTATAATATTTTTCGTATTTTGCAGGGATTAGTGATTTTTTCGCTATGCTCGAAGAAAAATCAAAGGCAAAGGGTGACGATCCTCCTGCCTTCGATTCACCAAAGAAAATCAATCATAGGGTTTAAAATTCACATTTCATTGATGATTCTTGAGGCATTGATGCCATATCGCCCCTACGGCCCTACACATCCGCAAAAACACCATGAATCAAGCACAGTCAGAGAATTATCAGTGCCAAAGATAAAATTGTCAGGATAGAGAATTAAAGACAGAGTTATGGGGATTACGGCTAAAAATGGATTATTATAAGCCTAAACCACATTTTAAAAGAAAATCATGATTGTTTTATCAGAAAAGAAACTTCCACTGTCACCTCAGGGGCTAATTAAAACTTCCAGCCATCGTAGAGACACCTGTAGCCTCAAAGCAATCAAAGAAGGTCAAAGTTATTACCAGACCAGGAGATATTTAGCATCAACACAGCTGAACAGTTATTTCAACCAAAGGAACTTATTGTAGCTGTTAGCAGAAGTTATTTCAAAGACGATGAGAAGCCTTGAAGTCAACAAATTCTTTCCAGCAAACCTAATAGTTAATGAAAATGATTTTATACAGAGGACAGCTATGTAAGTTGCTTCATTGAGCCCCAAAAGGCCAAGTAGCCATTTAAGTCTGTATTAATTAGTTTTTGAGATCTTTTATCAGATCTCACCTCCTCATTCTTCTATATATACTTCTGTAGAAGATGAGTGAGGGGTTGGTTGTTGGTTGATCACTAGTTGTAATATTGAAACTCTCTGAAATAAATACAGTCTGTTGAAGTTGAAGATGATGTTGAAATCTTGGAAGCCTTGATGATATTGTTGCATGCTTGTTACTGTGAAGGCTCTATCATTGGATCCATGAGATTGGCTGTTGGTGAAGTATTCTGAACTGTTTATTGTTTTCTCCTGTTTTCATTCTATTCCAAAATTTCTTACTACAGTAGGATAGAAAGTATAAGGCTAAGAAATGACTCCTGGAAGCACCTTAGACCTGTTCATCCTTCACTGTTTTATGTTTTCTTCTGCTGAGGTATTTTAGAGTCTTCAATCTCTCTCTTTAGTCCTCATGCTTGGTTATTTCTATAATGGCTCAAATAGTTGATTTCAGCATGATTTATGGTTATCCCTGCTTGTCTGCTATCACTTGAAAGCTCTTATTGAAGTCTCCCTTTGAAGTACCATTGTTTTAAGTTAGTCAAAGAGGCATGTTTCAATCTTGCCCTTTTTCGTTGCTTGAACAGTTGTTTTGAAGGTCTTTATAGTTGTAATCATAGATGTATTAGGTGTCCCCTCTTCTATGACTGCAATTAGCAGTGAATATTTTATGTTTTCTAAGTCATTTAAAATAAAATATTTGAGGAAATAGGGTGTTCCCCGAATCTTAGATTTCATTTTGAAAGTTGTCTTGAAGTAATTATTTTCTTAAAGAATGTTTATATAATTTATGGTTAGCCCTGTCTATCAAATATTTCTTTATTGTTCAAGTTATGTTTTCAAGTTCCCTTCATTGAGAATTTAACTTCTCTTTCCAAATCATTGATGTCCATCTCATTCCAAAACCAAAGGATCCTATGGCCAAGTTAGATTTTCCCTATGATATCCCATATCCATTGATGAGTATGTTATGATCTCTTTTTGACTCCATTTCCCAATGAACTAGATGTTTCTTCATTCTATATATCTTTCCTAGACCTTTCATGTTCTGATGTATCAATCCAACCAACCAAACAAACAAACACCTGCACTTAATAACTAGTCTAAAATCCATATTTTAAGCACACAAGATAAACCTTTGCAAACAAACATTCGAGAGATCCCTCTCTGAGAACAGGAGGACTAGATCCTGGGACTCTAAAGATTGGTTCTGATGTTTCCTTGTCTTTTGATTTGCCAAACTATCAAAACACGGGACACCAACAGTATCCTCTAATTTTCTCGCTCAAAATAATAATCCATAGATGCAATACAATTCAATCATATAAACCGAGGGTTTCCTTCTAGGGAAAAAAACCCTAAATTAATGTAAATTCTATTATCAGATAATATTCCTAATGAATGTCCTAGATTGACTATGAAATTACAATATTTTATAAGGAAATTTGTCATTTATAGCTTCGGCATCGTTGCACCTAGACCCCCATTGGGGGCCTACTAGCCCTTGGACCCCCCAGCCGAGGGGGACATCCCCCCCCCCCCCCCCCACATAACCCCCACAAGGGGGAAAATTCCCCCTGCCACAAACCCCCACTTGGAGGGGTGTACACTCTTCCTTGGGTATACACCCATCTGAAACAAGACCTCTGAATTAGGAAGATAATTAGGCTCCACACCCAACACAAGTTGGATGATTAAATGGTGTCACATGGTCTATTTATAAAAATTCAACCATGTAATGAATTGACATGTCTTTTGGAGAGGGATCGACTAATGTTTATGTAGGCCAAACTGAAGAGGACAAAATTTGATTTTTCCACTTAAAATTTTGATTTCTCCTTACCAGAGAGGAGTGAGAAGGCATGTTATATCTCATTGGAAAGGGGTTAATTCTCTCTTTGAATATATGGTATATTTATATTCATTAATTCATCATTTGACATCAAGAAAAAAATATTATTCCAACAATCTCCCCCTTTATTATTGATGGAAACAATTTCTTCATATGCTACTCTCCCTATCATCATGTTTAACCCCTTGTCATCATGCTACTCCCCCTGTCATTCTCCCCATTTGACATCAATATAAAATGGATGTTGTAATGGGATGCAAGAGATATGACCCCCATATTTTGACAAATATATTCAAATTCTTCTCGAGGTAGGGGTTTTGTGAATATATCTACAATTTATTCCTTAGTGTTGACATATTCCATTTTGATTTTCTACTCTGTAAGCTTCTCTCAAAGAAAGTGGTACTTGATTAGGATACGTTTTGTCTTTGAATGCATGAATTGATTCTTTTAGAGGTTGATTGCACTGGTATTTTTACAATACATTGTGATAGGTTTATTTGTTTCTATATTGACATCATTTGAGGATTACTTCATCTATAGGATTTGTGTACAAAAATTTGTTGTTTCTATATACTCGGCTTCAACTATGAGAAAGTTATAGATGAATGTATCATGCTTTACCAAGATACAATACAAAATCGCAAAAATAATGCATTCCCACTGATACTCTTTTGATCATCCTGTCTAATTTGGATCAGTATATGTTTTCAAGGTAAGACTTGTTCTCTTAGGGTACCATAGCCCAAAATCAAGAGTGCCTTTTAGGTATCAAAGTATTATTTTTACAACTATGATGTGAGATTGTTTAGGAGATTACTATAATCTTGCCACCATTCCTATTGCATGCATTATGTCTAGTTGTGAAGCTCTCAAATATTAGATTCCTCCAATCATTGATCTATAAAGACTTGCATCCACCTTAGGAGATTCATCATCCTTACTTAGCTTACAACTTGTAGTCATAGGTGTGTTCACAATAGCACATTCTTCCATCCAAAATCACTTAGGAATATCCTTGAGTCAATTTTTTGTGTTATCAAACATTCCAGCATCGATTTAAGTTACTTTAAATCCAATAAATAAGGACAACTCTCCAATCATTGCCATTTCGAATTATTTTTACATTTCTTGGACAAATTTGTGACTCATATCATCATTATCGATGAAAAAAATATGATCATCAACATATATCAGTATGATCAGTAGACTATATTTGTTTATATTCATGTAAATATTGCTTCCTACAATTCCTCTTTTGAATCCCTGTTGATGAAGATATTGATCTAGTCTTGCATACCAAGCTCTTGGAGCTTGTTTTAATCCATACAAGTCCTTCTTTCATTTGCATACAAAGTATTTATGTTTAGGTGAGTCAAAACCTTCTAGTTGTTCCATGTACACTTATTTCAGATCTCCATTTAGAAAGGCTACCTTCACATCCTTTTCATAGAATTTGAAGCCTTTAGAACAAGAAAATTCCAAAAACATCCTTATAGATTGTATTTTGGAAATAACATTGAAAGTCTCTTCAAAGTCAATTCCTTCAATTTGAGTGTATCCTTTGCACACAAATCTTTCCCCATTCCTAATGATTTTTCCATCTTCATTCATTTTTTTCTTATATACCCACTTGGTTCCCATGACATTCTTATCCTTTAGACGAGGAACTAGCTCCCATGTTCCATTCTTTTCAATTTGGTTCATCTCTTCTTCCATTTCCTTTATCAAGTGAGGATCCTTGCTTGAGTGAAATTTTCTAGTTCTATTGTGGAGAGCAAGCAAATATCATTCATTTTTGGTGTGTTTTTCATATTTCTTTGATTTTTCATTCCTCTATCCATGTCTCCAATTATTGGTCTTTTGGATGATGTTTTTGTACAAACTTTACCTTTGACGATGTTTTAGATGGTTCCTCCTTTTTATTTTCCTACTTCTTTTCTTCCTTTGTGAAATATTTCACTAGATTTGCAAGGATAGGGTATTCTACATTGGTTTGAACTAATTTTTCAAGAAAAGAATCATCTATATTTACATCAACGATTTCAACTATTTTTCACAAATGATTGTTTTAGCATTTGTAGGCCTTGCTTCTATGGAATGGTGTTTCCATTCATGCCAACATTAGTGATTGAATGATATTAATATTTGTTTTCAATTGGAAGCTCCATTAGTCAAATCTCCTAGAAAAACTTAGAAGCCCTTAAAGCAACTTGGTAGGCTTAACCATAGCTTGACTCAGCTGGTTAACTGTGTAGAAAATGTTTGCTCTAGTGTTCACTGAGTACATCAGTGAACCAACTAACTTCCTATAGACAGTGGCATCCACTACCTCTCTTGAAGTAGCATCCTCTTTCCTCCAATTTCCTGGAAGAGGAGTGTCCATGGGTTTACATATCTACATTTGAAACTTACCCAGTATCTCTTTGGAATACTTTCCTTGAGAAAAAAAAGGTTCACCATCCCGCTGCCATATTTCCAAGCCAAGGAAATAATGAAGGATTCCCACGTCCTTCATTTTTAACTCCCTTGAAAGATCCTCTTTTCTTGAGTGAATCAACTGCTGATCACCTGTCAAAATTAGATCATCAAAATAAAGTACGATAATCAAGAGATTACCATCAACCAAAATCTAGTATAGGTTTGCATCAACTTCACTTTTGGTTAAGCCCAAACCAGTGAAATAGTTGTCAATCCGAGTGTACCCAACATGAGGTGCTTGCTTCATCCCATACAATCTCTTGAGTCGACACACATGTGAATCATTGTCAAAGATATAGAAACCTTATGGATACTCTATGTACACTTATTCCTTAATAAATCCATTGGGAAACGCAGTTTTCACATCCATCTGATGAATGTGCCACCCCATCTGTGTGGAGAGTGCAAGGATAGATCTAATGGAAGAGTCCCTTGCAACTGGTGCAAAATTCTCATCATAGTCAATCCCCTCAATCTGTGAGAATCCTTGGGCCACAAATTTGGCCTTGTACTTCTCCACACTCCCATCAACAGCTTATCCCTCCCACTGACAACTCTTGGGAAGTCCTAGAAGAGCTAGGCTCACCAAATCATCATCAGTGTCAGTAATGCCAACGCTCCCAAGCTCATCTCGACATTGGACAAAATTTCTTAACAATTTTGGCATGGTTTCGCCTTTATCCATCTTGATCTTCCTTATTTTATCTTTCAGTTCCAATTTCCTATGGTCACTGCTGCTCTAAAATACATTTGTCAAAGCTTTCCACATAGAATATGGTGTCACTTTGCTATGGAGACTTGAGACAATGTGGTATCGTACTCCCTCTAGTAAGATCTGTTAGTGTCAGTCTAGTCACACTTCCATCAGTGATCAAAATTTCTCTTTTGCATTAACATATTAGGAGTCCCATACCAATAAATTTCACCATTCCGCTAGGTCATGGATTCATTGATGGTAGTAATTTTTCATCAGTTTTCCCTCATGTGAAACTTGTTGATTCTCTCCTCTATGGTATTTAGTCATGAGTCACTCTTTTTCTCTTAAAATCTTCTCATTAGGTCATAGGGTTGGTCTCATTAGGTTCTAGGATCTCACCATGGTCAAACTAATGAGTCAAGTGTCAACAAATATCAGCAAGGTCATGAGGAAGTCAATAAATTCAAAATCATAGCACCTGAGAAGATCAAAGAAATATTTTATTCATTTTTATGTAATTTTCACCTCAAAACATGGTTTTGAGGTGAAAACATGATACTTTGCCTTTATTATCATTCATTGTGTAATTTTATGTCAGCATATGTAATAAGTCACAATTCAGAAGCTGTTTTCTCCACCAAGTCATCACGTTTCCTTTCAGAGAAGTTTTCCACAGAATGTTTAGTGCCAAATCATCTTCCAAGAAGATCCATCAGAAAGAGCCCAGAAAGAGCTTTCCAATGGTATACTACACTCTCAAAACTGACTTCTGGATTGAAATTTATGCCTAAGTGAAGTAAAAAGTTCCCTATTCCCTAACCTTCCCATTTTTCCCATCTTTCCCAAACTTCATTTTGTTAAAGTTTTATATTTTCTTTAATAAAATCCCTTTTTCCTCCCTCCAATTATAAAATCGCATTATAAAATTATTTAAAACACAATTGCGATTTAAACTTAACCACTTCCCCTCCATGCCATAGAACTTTACAATGAAGTGTTAAAAAATTCTATATATTATAATCCTCACCGTTATAAACCACATCCCCTTTTCACAACCCCTTAAACTTTAGAACAAAGTTTAAGTTTCATATTATAAAATCCCATAGTCCCTTCCCCTTTCCATCGCATCACAAATGTTAACAAGTGCGCTCCGACTGGCCCATGCCAAAAACTCCGATGCGATTATGTAAGTCCCCCTGATTCGTCAGGCCCGATGATATTCTGGCCATCGATCTGTCCATTCGATCGAATGGCCCATACCCAATTGGTGCCTCTTGAATCGCTTCCCTATGATTAAAGTCACCCCCAATGGAAACCCGCCGATTGTGAATCCCCGACCACATCTCGACCGTCGATCTTACCATTCGATCTGATGGCCCACAGTGAATCGGGCCATTGGCAATCGACGATTCCATATATAAACTATTCCCTCCGCCCTCTTCTGACCTCCGATGCTGATGAACTTTGGGTCCCACCATTTAAAGTTCTTTGCCCATTCAAATAATACAAAGGCTTTCCCTTTGTAAAATTTAAATTGTTATTTTAATTCGTTTTACAAATTATCTCTCCCATCGCATCGGAACAATCGTTATATGTTATATTCCGCCCCGAAGCTCCTGATCCCGATCTCGATTGTGATTATTCATATATCTCGAGCCCACCATACGTATTCCGCCCATTTATAATATAAAGGGTTGTTTCCTTTGTTAAACTCAATATTGTTTTATTTCGTTATTACAAAGGTTTTCCCCCTCGCTCCCCATTCCCAATCACATCGGAAGATTTTTGGTCATGTTTTAAAACAACATCCTCCCTATCCCTCTAATCGCAGATTGTGATGCCACCGCCACTTATTATATTACAGTGGTTTATATTATATTATGTCCCACCTCCACGACTTTGATATTGCGATTATAATATGGTCCCCACCTCCTTTCCCTTCTCTTTTCCCTTTCAAAATTATTTTTTCCCTCACCGAAAGCATAATTTCATTCCATTTTGTTTCAATAGCATTTTATTAAAATGTCAGTTTTCTCAAACAAATAACGGAAAGCAAAGCGACAGTCAAAGGCTGAGAGATATAAATAAAACAAAAATTTCTATAGTAGCATAAAGATATGGATTTTCTCCTCAAATCACCTATTGATCATTCAACAACGAAATTGTAAATCTGCCCAAGTAAAGAAAATGTAATATTGTTCCTTCTTTAGGGAAGATTGTTGGATTTCTTTTCTATGATTAGTTTTCAGTTCTTCAGCTCTCAAAACAACTCCCCTTCATGTGGATCTGCGTTCCCACAAATCTGGTGTATTTAATGTAATTGTAAATCATTTGTAAATCAGTCTGTAAATCAGCAGTAGGGGAATAGCGTGGAAAGAAAGCTCTACGCTCCATTGTACAGTTTGACAAGGAATTAATAAGAGATGCAGCTCTGATTTGTGGGATCCATGTGGTATGATTTTTGGAATTTTTTTTTCTCCTCTGTTTCATACGTAAATTTTTATGTTCCACCTCTCATCCATAAACATTTCCTTTTGAATGCTTTCAAGACAGAAAGGTAGAATCCATTTTATGATCTGCCTTGGGAAATCATTCATACTCTGTGTTTTTCTCTTCTGTTTGAAAAGGATCCAATTTATGCCCTTTTTAGCTCCTCACCAGTCTCTCCATTCCATCCTTATTTAACTTTGATTGCTGAATATGCTGCCTATCTTGCCCCATGAAATACCCTGTGTCCTGATTCAATTCTCCAGTTTCAACTGTCCCCTTTTATTATCCCACACATCCCTGAAAATCCATTCATTTATTTAATTCTTTCCCATCATTTTACCTAGCCTAATATTAGTCCATTACTTTTTTTATTGAATATATTATTCACGGAGAGAGCCCTCTCCTGTCCTTCTAGGGCTAGCTACAAGGTTGAGCGTGGTTTAGTTGTTACCCTGTTTTGCCCTTTTCAACCTGGGGTCCAGATCAGGTGCTAACATCTCTAGCGACCATACTGGGGAAGTTGATCTGAATATCTTCAAAGCTTATGTTCTCAGCATTGACTATGTTTATTCTTTTTTCAAAGCGAAATCATAGTTGATTTTATGGAGTATTGGAAACCCTGTCGTAAGTTTAAACCTTGGTTATATTAACCGCGACCAACCTTTGGAAAATCTCTGTCATTGAAAGTAAAAGGATTTTTTCTTTACCAGCAGAGTAATATTGAGTGGGACCCAGCTGTTGAGGTTAACGCCAGCATTTAAGTCTTAAACCACAGTTAAAGCGCGGTTGTAATTACCACCAACGGGTTTTGCAAACCAAAACCACCCATATTGCGCCGCTTTTGCCCAGGAGAAAAACCACTTCAGAAAAACGCGATCCAGTAATATTCGAGCACGTCATCACCCAAAAACCACCCATTTCATGCAAATCTCAGCTGTTAAACTTCGGCCTTCGAAAAAACGCGATATTTACGAGAAACGTCTGATCTGGAAAGCCTTAGATCTGACGGTAATCGCGCGCGTAGTTGCATAAGTGATAATTAAGCTATGATCCGGTGGTTTGATATTATTTAATGTTATTTTATTCATAAAAAAGGTGAATATTGGATGTGTGGGTCCCCGTCGAATAAAATATATTGTCGCATTTGTAGAGTAAAAGTATTTCATGATATAAGGTCGAAAGGTTTAAAGGATTGCGCCATTCATATATTTTGTTATTACAACCGGAGTAAGGTTCAACTGTAAAGAGCTTTGAAATATTATTTCACAGCAAACATTGCTGAAGCTGATTGGAAAAGTATATAACTACAACCACTATTATTCAGTGATAATATATTTATGCTATCAGTACATAAAGTCAAATCACCCCAGTAAATCTTTCTTGTAAATTCCTCGGTTATGGAAAATGATTTTCAGAGTCTATTAGGCTGAAAAATAATTTTTGTACAGTGGAATTTACACACACTGGCTTCAAGAAGATACACAAGGGTTAATCCAGATCCAAATCCTCCCCCTGTTTTTGAAAATCCAAATCTTATTCCAAGAATTGTCAGAAGACAAGAAGGATCACTAAGTCCCAGATCAATCTTCAGATCCTATACGTGGCCCAGTGAGTGGTTTTTTGTAGAAGATCTTTCCTTTGATGAAATTTTTGAGCTTTCTTTGTTTATAAATAAGTCTGAAACTGACATTGATGATACAGTTTTAGATCCTGAGTTCCTTGTAGATATTTAAGTTCAAAGGGAAAATTCCTCAATTGATGATTATATTCTAAATTCTCCTCAGTCATCCATCACTATTACTAATATCCCTGAGCCTTCAAAGTCATCAGGAATAGTAGTTCCTCCTCCTAATTCATCAGCATTCCCATCAGTCAATTCTGAGTTATCATCTCCTCCATCAACACCTCCCTTAAATCCCAGTAATACAAACATTGTTGTAAATCCACCCAGAGTCATGGCTGCCCGGTATGCACCCTTGGTTTTGCCTCAGGTTCTCAATGATATGCCTGTTGACTATCAAAGAAAAATTCCCATCTTTGATGCCACCCAGAGCATCACAGCCCAGCAACACGTTGATAAAATGAATGATTTTTTTATCTACATGAGGTAGAAGCAGAGAATGTAACTACCAGGTTGTTTGTCCAGAGCATTGGAGGTGAATTTAGGAAATGGTTTAGAGCCTTACCAACAAGCTCAATTCACACTTTGCAGGAGTTGCACACACAGTTATTGTACCAGTGGGAGGTAAAAAAAACCCACTCCAAATTCTGTCTGAGTATTAAAATATTAAAATAAATGTGGGTGAAACTGTGCAGGACTATTGTTTAAGATTTAACGTTGTATATAATGCTATTCCAGCTAACCTGAAACCTCATGTGGGATTAGCCTTGCTAAAATTTCCAGATGGTTTCGATGCTGATATGGCATATCAGCTGCGAGAAAGAGACCCTTCCTCACTTGAAGACATGTAGAAGATAGTAGTAAGTGTTGAAGCCAATATGCTAGCTAAAAGAGCACGAGCCAGAGCTGGGAAAAGAGTCACAGTGAAAGAGGAGGCCTCTCCTTTAGATAGAAAAATGGACACTTTGATTCGGACGGTGGAAAAAATGGTTGATCGATTAACCATTACAGATAGACCTGAGCCTCAAATAAGAAATCCGAATTTCAGATGGCAGTAGCCACAATTTAGAATTAAACAAAGAGAGAAAAGAGCGTAGGACCAAGTAGCGCCACCACAACAGCAGATTAAAACACCATTGCAGCAGAACTACGTGCAAGGAACAGAATCAGATGACGATGATCCTATGATTGAGGCCAATCATTTTTTCACAGCTGATGGTGTGCCAATTTTCCTTACTGAAGACAAAGAATACACAGTGGCGACTCCAGACATTCAAAAAGACGCAAATTTTGTTAGTATGAATCTTTCGTCGGAAAAATACCACTTTAGCTACGCATAAAGAATAGCTCTAACATCAATTATGGCTACCAATATCTTTAAATCTGCAGTTAGGTTATCCAAATAAAGCTGCACAAATCCAAATCTAAGCATAAAAGACATTAAGCAGTGAAAATAAAATGTTGCTCCATGCATCCAATAGACAAGACAAGAACAATATATTTGAAATAATTTTTATATTAGAAGGGGCACCTGAGAGGAAAACAAGAAAGGTGTTTCCAATTCTCCTCAATGGGATGGGTTCTTGAAAGTCCTCAGCATTTCAGATCTAAAATTTCTCTCTCTTGTTGGTGTATAAAACCCAGACAATCATAGAACTCAAAGGGAGCTCACAAAGCAAATGATGGAGAATGTGACAATGATAATGTCTCAAAGTCAGACCAAGAATATAGATCTAGAGTGATCTAATATGCAATGAAAGGTGTCTAATGAATGGGAAAAACCCTTCTATTTCTAACAAAATATTAGGGCGGTCTAGAACTTGGTGCATGAATAAAATATTATTAACCAAATTCTAGAACCACCTTTTAGGAATATTTTATTATATTTTTTGGAGGGGAAAGAATTTTTGACTTGGGTCAATTCCTTTATTTATAAATAATAAATAAATAAATGATTTATTTATTAATTTAAGGGAATGGTGGAAATATAATTAAATAAATAATTATTTATTTAATTATTTATAAACGATCTAGTCAAATTTAACTAGGAATATTATTTAAATAAGGATTAAATAACTTATTCCTAGGAAATAATCAAATAAATAAGGATTTATTTAATTGATCTCCTTGTTTTGGGTTAAATATGACCAAGAATAATAATTAAATTGATGTTTAACTAATTATTTCTTTTTGGGGTTTCCTGTTTAGACCATAAACAACTTAATACAGGTGTTTTACTAAGTTATTTCACATAGTGAAAGCAATTTTACTTACGGTAAAATTGGTCTTACATGGTGTACTTGGGTCCATATAATGATAATAGGTTAGATGACCAAAAAATGGTGTAACAGATTTTATTTTGGCTAATGATGCAGTGTTGGAAGAAGAGTCTGATGACTACCAGAGAGGGTACATGAATGCCTTATCAGCGCAACAATGGCAGTATTCTTTGAGGAACATAGTGTTAAGCCCCTATATTAATAGTGTAGCCCCTTATTATGTTAGTGTAGCCCCCCTTATTGTTATTATTGTACCCCTGTAACCCCCATATTGTTATTATTGTGCCCTTACATTATTATTGTTAGGTCGGCTAGGATTACATTGTGGCCCACTAGGATTATATTGTGGCCCCATGGACTCCTATATATAGAAGGAGGTTTCGTTCATTTGTATAATCCAAGAATTTTTCATTTATGTAATGTATTGGAGGTTTCCCCCTCGAAGTGGCTCATTTCTAAGGCGTTGATATCTCTCTTCTTCTATTTTTGGAGCTGGTTACACAACATTTGGTATCAGAGCTTTGGATTCTAGGGTTTCGCTGCTCCAAACAGGTCATCGTGGAATTTTCGCTATAACTTTTTTTCTACGAAGCTTCAGAAGCTGAAATTTTTAGGGTGCGAAGCTGAAATCTTGAGGAAGTTTGTCTAAAAATTTCAGATCTTGGTTCGCAATATTTGAGGAGATATCATCTGTGGAAGTTAGGTATTTTTTCAGGCTCATAAACAGGTCATCGTGGAAATTGCGCTATAAATTTTTTTGTACGAAGTTTCAGAGTCTGAAATTCATATGGTGCGAAGCTGAAATCCTGAGGAAATTTGTCAAAAAATTTCAGAGCTTGGTTCGCAATATTGTTGGAGATATGATCTGTGGAAGGTAGTGCTTTTTCAGGCTCCTGAATTTCATCTCAAAGAGGTGATCGTGGGAAAACTTCAATAACTCTCTCTCTGTGCATTGGATTGAAGTGCCGTAAAAAGTGGTCGCAAGTAGACAGACTGAAGTTTTCTGGCTATCAATTTCAGAGACAAAGGACAAAACAGTGACACATGGCAAGTCGTACAAGTTCGCTCTACTAAACCAGTCCAGAATTAGGTCATTGTGGGAGATTGGACACAACTTTGTCTTGGAGAATCCAAA
The DNA here is from genome assembly GCA_034641835.2 of Pinus albicaulis. Lineage (NCBI taxonomy): Eukaryota > Viridiplantae > Streptophyta > Pinopsida > Pinales > Pinaceae > Pinus > Pinus albicaulis. The sequence goes on from MU968381.1 coordinate 10,380,964, forward strand.
TCAGGTCAGACCTGTGGCATTTGAAAGAAGCTTCAGAGATCTACTATAGGGCTGAATTTCAGATATCGAAGATTTTCAACTATAGAGATAATTCAATTTCAATATCGAGCTCCTAAAAGCTAGTAAAAGGTGTGTATTTTTTTTCCGAATTGCATAAGTCTTGTTTAAAGAATCAAGTTGAATTGATTCCAAGGGCATCTTGTAGAATAGATATCAATATTGGATTCTAAAATGGCCCCTAAAAAGAATTCAACACCCATCAAGCCTTCAGAAGGCTCTACCATGACTCATGAAGATGAAGAATTGCAACATGATCTATAAAAATTACAAGAACAAGTGCAACAAATTTCACTCTCGCAAAGAGCAGCAAAAAATGAAATGGAAGTTTTGAAGAAAGGTGTGGAAGTGAAGATGGATGGTTTGAAGAAAGGCATGGAAGCTAAGATGGATGGCGTGGAAGTAAAGATGGAAGGTTTGAAGAAAGGCGTGGAAGCTAAGATGGATGGCGTGGAAGTAAAGATGGAAGGTTTGAAGAAAGGCGTGGAAGCTAAAATGGATGGTGTGCAAGCTAAGATGGATGGCATGGAAGTGGGCATGGAAGCTAAGATGGATGACATGAAAGACAACATGGAAAACATGAAGAATGATCTAAAAGCATACATGGAAGGCTTGATGACAAGCTTAAAACCAGAAATGATTCCTAATGGCGGAAATATAGGAGAAGAACTCATGATGAGAACAAAATAAATGTTAATCGTGATTTCATAAACTCGAATGTTGGTGGGAAGAACCACCATATTCCAAAAATGGATATGAGGAAGTTTGATGGAAAGGATCCTGTAACATGGATACTACAGATGGAGCAATATTTTGATCTCCATAATGTGAAAAACACACAAAAGGTACGCATTGCAACTTTACATTTAGAAAAAAATATATTTGTATGGTATCGATGGCTTTGCTCCCGTAAAAAAATTGTCACTTGGTCAATTTTTACGGAGGAAATGATAGCACATTATGAGGATACAAAGAGCAACACCTTCTTTACCTAATTGATAAATCTCAAACAAAAGGGTTTAGTGGGGCAGCACATTGAGGACTTCCAAAAATTGAATATAAGGGTAACTGATATTCCAGAGGAACACAGGATTGATCTCTTCATAGGCACTTTAAAGGATAACATTCAACATGAAGTTTGCGTTTTGGAACTTGATTCATTGGAGAAGGCATTCAGGTTGGCAAGAAAAGTTGAATGTAAAATTATGGTGACAAGGAAGCCTACCACTCAATTCTATAAAGAAGGAAGTGTTGCTACATCTAGATTTCCACAACCTACAAGGTTGACACCACAACAATTGGAAGAAAAAGAGCAAAAGGGCTTTGCTACAGTTGTGATAGAAAATACACTAAAGGTCATAAGTGTGCTGAGAAGAAATTATTTTACATAGATTGTGAAGAGGAAGAAGAAAATGAACAAGAAGAGGATATACACCAGGAACCAGCCCTAGAAGAGGAAGAAATGAATCCGACCATATCGTGTAATGCACTCGCAGGAATTACCACTCCTCAAACTCTCAAGATAGAAGGACAAATCAAGAAGAAAAAGGTAATAGTGTTGATTGATTCAGGTAGCACCCATAATTTTATTCATTATAAGGTAGCCAAGGAATTAAATTGTTTCCTATACCCAGCACCAGAATGTCAAGTGATGGTTGCAAATGGAGGAACTATAAATTGCTCGGGAAAATGCCATAATATCAAGCTAACCATGGGGGAATATGTATTGACTAGTCCAATGCTTTCCATTCCTATGGAAGGTGCTGATGTTGTACTAGGAGTACAATGGTTACAATCTTTGGGGACGGTAGCTTTTAATTTTCAAGAACTTTTCTTGAAATTTTTTTCAGAAGGAAAGGAAGTCGAATTACGGGGTATTGAAGGGAAGCCGTGAAGGATAATAAGCTCTAATGTCATGACAAAGCTTCTAAAGAAAGAACAACGAGGCATAATTGCACAATTATGCTCACTAGAAGTTCCAACATCAAAATCATCTATTTCTGCACATCTCCAACAAGTCTTGGACAATCATTCCAAGGTGTTTGAAACTCCCAAAGGACTCCCACCTATTCATGATCATGATCATGCTATTCATTTGATTCCAGGAAGTGTTCCTCCAAACATCAGGCCTTATAGATATCCTTACTTCCAAAAGAGCGAAATTGAACGTATGATTGCAGAAATGTTAGAAGTGGGTATAATTCAACCTAGTCAAAGTTCTTTCTCTGCTCCTGTAGTATTGGTACACAAGAAGGATGGATCATGGCGAATGTGTCTGGATTATAGGGAGCTCAATAAGCTCACCATTAAAGACAAATTTCCCATTAAGCTCACCATGAATTATTGGATGAATTACATGGAGCAATTTATTTTACCAAGTTGGATCTTCGTTCAGGATATCATCAAATTAGAATGAAGACTGAAGATATTCCAAAAACAACATTTCGAACTCATGAGGGTCATTATGAATTTTTGGTCATGCCTTTTGGCCTTACCAATGCACCTTCTACATTTCAAGGGTTGATGAATTCCATTTTCAAACCCTTCCTTAGAAAATTTGTGCTATTATTTTTTGATGATATACTAATCTACAGCAGGTCTTAGAAGGATCATGTTGAACATGTTGACAGGTGCTCAAACTATTGTAGGAGAAACAATTATATGCAAAAACATCCAAATGTTTCTTTGGAGTACAAGAGGTGGAATATCTGGGTCATATTATATCTCATGAGGGTGTTAAAGTAGACCCTAACAAAATTAAAGCCATTAAGGAATGGAAAGTCCCCAAGACAATAAAGCAGTTGCGAGGATTTCTTGGGTTAACAGGCTATTATCGCAAGTTTGTTAAGAATTATGGGAGAATAGCAGCACCTCTAACAACATTATTGAAGAAAGATGTATTTTCATGGACTCCTGAAGCAACTAAGGCCTTTGAACATCTTAAAGAGGCAATGTGCCTAGCACCGGTCTTAGCTACACCAGACTTCACAAAAACCTTTATTGTGGAATGTGATGCCTCAGGAAATGGAATTGGTGCAGTTTTAATGCAGGAAGGAAGACCCATTGCTTTCGAAAGTCGTCCAATCAAAGGAAAGTATTTACAGAAACCTATTTATGAGAAGGAAATGTTAGCAATACTGCATGCACTAAAGAAATGGCGAACTTACCTAATGGGAAGACACTTCAAGGTAAAACTGATCATGATAGTCTTAAACACTTTTTGGAACAAAGACTATCTTCAGAAGAGCAACAAAAATGGGTCACAAAGATGTTGGGTTATGACTTTGAAATAATCTACAAAAAGGAAAGCTTAATGTTGTTGCAGATGCACTCTCAAGAAAGAATGAAGAGGTGGAAGCATTGCTTTGTGCCATTTCTATTATCCAACTGGATTGGATAACCGAAGCAAGAGATGAATGGAAGAAGGACAAAGATGTATGGACACTCATTCAAAAGTTGCAGCAAGATCCTAGTACATCCGATACATTTAGTTGGAAAAATGATTCCTTATGGTACAAAGATCGCTTATATCTTTGTAAGAATTCCCAACTAAAACAAAAGATTCTTTTGGAATTGCACACTTCTCCTTTAGGAGGACACTTCAGATTTTTAAAAACTTACCACAGGGTGAAGAAAGAATTTTTTTGGGATGGCCTTAAATCTGATATTCAAAAGTTTGTGGCGGAATGTTTGGTTTGCCAGCAGAATAAAGGGGAGACAATTAAGACCCCGGGACTTCTACAACCTTTATCCATTCCAAGTCAGCGTTGGGAGGAGATTTCAATGGATTTTATCACAGGTTTACCTAAGTCTGAAGGAAAGAATGTCATCATGGTGGTAGTTGATAGATTTACCAAGTATGCACACTTTTGTGCATTATCTCATCCATTTAAAGCAAGTACAGTTGCTACTACATTTATGGACACAATTCAAAAGCTACATGGAAACCCAAGGGTTATTGTGAGCGACAGAGATCCCATTTTTACTGGAAATTTTTGGATGTAGTTATTTTCTTGTTTGGGTACTCAATTAGCTCATAGCTCATCTTATCATCCTCAATCTGATGGTCAAACTGAGATAGTAAATAAATGTTTGGAAGGATATCTTCGTTGTTTTGTATCCGATAAACAAACACAATGGGTCAAGTGGTTACCTCTCGCTGAATGGTGGTATAACACTTCCTTCCATACCGCAGCAAAAATGACCCCATTTATGGCACTTTATGGATATCATCCACCATCCATCACATCATCTTTAAGGGAAAATTCGAAGGTTCAAGCAGTGGAAGATCACATCGAGCATCAGGAAGAAGTTCTCCAACTCTTAAAGGATAACCTGAATTTGGCACAAAATCGAATGAAACAACAGGCAGATCAACATCGCAGCGAGAGAAGTTTTGATATAGGAGATCGGGTATTTTTACGGCTACAACCATATAAACAAATGTCCCTCAAGCAAGCTAAGAAGGATAATAAATTATCGCCAAAGTACTATGGTCCTTACAAGGTGTTGCAAAAGATTGGTACTATGGCATACAAATTGGAGCTTCCTGCTTCTTCGCGAGCACATCCAGTTTTCCATGTTTCATGCTTAAAGAAGGTTATAGGTGAAAATCTTCCAGTTCAAACAGTATTGCCAGAACTTGATGGGGAAGGGAAAATCATATTGGAACCTGAAGCAGTCATGGAAAAAAGAACTCGACAACTACGGAATCGATCAATTTCAGAGTATCTCATCAAGTGGAAGAACTTACCCAATGAAGATTCTACATGGGAGGATGAGAATTTTATACAGAAGCACCCAGAGCTACTCAAGCGTTGAGGACAACACTTTTTTGAAGGAGAGGGGCATGTTAAGGCCCTATATTAATAGTGTAGCCCCTTATTATGTTAGTGTAGCCCCCCTTATTGTTATTATTGTACCCCTGTAACCCCCATATTGTTATTATTGTGCCCTTACATTATTATTGTTAGGTCGGCTAGGATTACATTGTGGCCCCACTATGATTATATTGTGGCCCCATGGACTCCTATATATAGAAGGAGGTTTTGGTCATTTGTATCATCCAAGAATTGTGCATTTATGTAATGTATTGGAGGTTGCCCCCTCGAAGTGGCTTATTTCTAAGGCGTTTATATCTCTTTTCTTCTATTTTTGAAGCTGGTTACACAACACATAGACATTACAATCAGTCCCATTTAGAAAAGAAAAGAGCTCCAAATGAAGAATGATGCACAGAAGAAAGGAAAAGAGCCGGCCGATCCTTCCTCCAGCAAAGCACTTACAACTAATAACACTGCAATGAGAAGAACCAGCAGAGCACAACAAAGGAGAAAACAGAGAATAAAGATCATCCCATTAAAGAGGTAGAAAAAGCTCCTTATTTTAATTTGGAGAATGAAATTTCTAAATTGAAAGTATCTATGCCCCTGACTAAGTTGGTGAAAAATAGTACTTATAAACACCAGGTGTCTAAAGTCTTGCAAATGGACTATGTTTCAGATATGGTCAATGTAGAAGATGACTACCCTGAACTCATATTTAGTCCAGCCACAGAAGAATCTGAAGAAAATGAAGTCCCTCCCTTTTACCTGAGTCTTAGAGTACATGAGTTCATCTTGCATAATGCTATGTTGGACTCCAGGGCCTCACATAATTTGATGCCCAAAGCCATCATGGAAAAGTTAGGCCTTGATATTACTCGAAAATACCATGATTTGTATTCCTTCAACTCAAGTAGGGTCCATTGTATTGGCCTTATTAAATATTTGGTAGTGTCTTTATATCAAATCCCAGCCAAAAATGTCTTGATGGATGTTGTTTTTGCCGATATCCCACCTAGGTTTGGAATGCTCCTATCTAGGTCTTGGGGTGCAAAACTTAAGGGAACCATGCAGCTTGACTTCTCTTATGCCACTATCCCTGTGTTTGGCCAGCTGAGAAAGTGTTGTGTAACCAGCTCCAAAAATAGAAGAAAAGAGATGTAAACGCCTTAGAAATGAGCCACTTCGAGGGGGCAACCTCCAATACATTACATAAATGAACAATTCTTTGATGATACAATTCACAAAACCTCCTTTCTATATATAGGAGTCCATGGGGCCATAATGTAATCCTAGTGGGCCACAATGTAATCCTAGCCGACCTAACAATAATAATTTAAGGCACAATAATAACAAAATGGGGGTTACAAGGGTACAATAATAACAATAAGGGGGTTACACTAACAAAAATAAGGGACTATACTAGTAATATAGGGACCTAACATGCCCCTCTCCTTCAAAAAGTGTTGTCCCTCAACACTTGAGTAGCTCCGAGTGCTTAATATAAAATTCTCATCCTCCCATGTAGAATCTTCGGTGGGTAAGTTCTTCCACTTGATGAGATACTGCGAAATTGATCGATTAAAGTAGTTGTCGAGTTCTTTTTTCCATGACGCAGGTTTCAATATGATTTTCCCTTCCCCATCAAGTTACGGCAATATTGTTTGAGCTGGAAGATCTTCACCTATAACCTTCTTTAAGCATGAAACATGGGCTTGGATGTACTCGCGAAGGCGAGCTCCGATTTGTATGCCATAGTACCAATATTTTGCGACACCTTGTAAGGACCATAGTACTTTGGCGATAATTTATTGTCCTTCTTTGCTTGCTTGAGGGACATTTGTTTGTATGGTTGTAGCGGTAAAAATACCCAATCTCCTACATCAAAACTTCTCTCGCTACGATGTTGATACGCTTTGTTGTTTCATTCGATTTTGTGCAAATTCGGGTTATCCTTCCCCAGAGTTGGAGAACTTCTTGCGATGCTCGATGTGATCTTCAACTTTGCTTGAACCTTCGAATTTTCCCTTAAAGATGATGTGATGGATGGTGGATGATATCCATAAAGTGCCATAAATGGGGTCATTTTCTTTGAGTATGGAAGAGTGTTATACCACCATTCGGCAAAGAGGTATTACTTGACCCATTGTGTTTTGTTTATCGGATACAAAACAACGAATATCCTTCAAACATTTATTTACTATCTCGGTTTGACCATCGGATTGAGGATGATAAGATGAGCTATGAGCTAATTGAGTACCCAAACAAGAAAATAACTTCCGTCCAAAAATTTCCGGTAAAAAATGGGATCTCTGTCGCTCACAATAACCCTTGGGCTTCCATGTAGCTTTTGAATTAAATCCATAAATGTAGTAGCAAGCGTACTTGCTTTAAATGGATGAGATAATGCCTGGTGTGCATACTTGGTAAGTCTATCAACTACCACCATGATGAAACTCTTTCCTTCGGACTTAGGTAAACCTATGATAAAATCCATTGAAATCTCCTCCCAACGTTGACTTGGAACGGATAAAGGTTATAGAAGTCACGGGGTCTTAATTGTTTCCACTTTATTCTACTGGAAAACCAAACATTCATACAAACTTTCGAATATCAGATTTAAGGCCATCCCAAAAAATTCTTTCTTCACCCTGTGGTAAGTTTTTAAAAATCTTTAGTGTCCTCTAAAGGAGAAGTGTGCAATTCCGGAAGAATATTTTGTTTTAGTTGGGAATTCTTACAAAGATATAAGCGATCTTTGTACCATAAAGAATCATTTTTCCAACTAAATGTATCGGATGTACTAGGATCTTGCTGCAACTTTTGAATGAGTATCCATACATCTTTGTCCTTCTTCCATTCATCTCTTGCTTCGAGTTATCCAATCTAGTTGGATAATAGAAATGCTTATAGCTCAATGCTTCCACGTCTTCATTCTTTCTTGAGAGTGCATACGCAGCAACATTGACTTTCCTTTTTTGTAGATTATTTCAAAGTCATAACCCAACATCTTTGTGACCCATTTTCTTCATTCTTCGACGATAGTCTTTGTTCCAAAAAGTGTTTAAGACTATCATGATCGAGTTTTACCTTGAAGTGTCTTCCCATTAGGTAAGTTCACCATTTCTTTAGTGCATGTAGTATTGCTAACATTTCCTTCTCATAAATAGGTTTCGTAAATACTTTCCTTTGATTGGACGACTTTCAAAAGCAATGGGTCTTCCTTCACCGTAAAGCGCACCAATTCCATTTCTTGAGGCATCACATTCCACGATAAGGTTTTGTGAAGTTTGGTGTAGCTAAGACAGTCTTAGGCACGTTGCCTCTTTAAGACGTTCAAAGGCCTTAGTTACTTCGGGAGTCCATGAAAATGCATCTTTCTTCGATAATGTTGTTAGAGTCTTTGCTATTCTCCCATAATTCTTAACAAACTTGCGATAATACCACTGTTAACTTGAGAAATCCTACATATTGCTTTATGGTTGTGGGAACTTTCCATTCCTTAATGGCTTTAATTTTGTTGAGTCCCTTTAACACCCTCGTGAGATACGATATGACCCCGGATATTCCACCTCTTGTACTCCGAAGAAACATTTAGACTTTTTTGCATATAATTGTTTCTCCTGTGATAGTTGCTGAGCACCATTATCAACATATTCCAACATGATCCTTCCAAGACACTGCTTTAATGTAGATTAGTATATCATCAAAAAATACTAGCACAAAATTTTCTAAGGAAGGGTTTGAAAATGGAATTCATCGGCCCTTGAAATGTAGAAGGTGCATTGGTAAGGCCAAAGGCATGACCAAAAATTCATAATGACCCTCATGAGTTGAAATGTTTGTTTTTGGAATATCTTCGGTCTTCATTCTAATTTGATGATATCAGAACGGAGTAACCGTACGTCAATTTATCCATGTAATTCATCCAATAATTCATCGATCACGGGAATGGGAAATTTGTCTTTAATGGTGAGCTTATTGGGCTCCACATGGAAATCCCGGACACATTCGCCATGATCCATCCTTCTTGTGTACCAATCTTATAGGAGCGAGAGAAGAACTTTATTTGGGTTGAATTATACCGCCTCTAACATTTACGCAATCATCGTTCAATTTCGCTCTTTTTGGAGTAGGGATATCTATAAGGCACGATGTTTGGAGGAACACTTCACGGAATCGAATGAATAGCATGATCATGATCACGAATAGGTGGGAGTCCTTTGGGAGTTTCAAACACCTTGGAATGATTGTCAAGACTTGTTGGAGATGCGAAATAGATGATTTTGATGTTGGGAACTACAGTGAGCATAATTGTGCAATTACGCCTCGTTGTTCTTTATTTAGAAAGCTTTGTCATGACATTGGAAACTTATTATCCTTCTGGCTTCCCCTTGATACCCGTGGTCGACTTCCTTTCCTTGAAAAAAATTTCAAGAAAAGTTCTTGAGAAAATTAAAAGCTACCGTCCCCCAAGGTGCTAACCATTGTACTCCTAGTACAACATGTTTACCTCCCATAGGAATGGCAAGCATTGGACTAGTCGATACATATTCCCCCATGGTTAGCTTGATATTATGGCATTTTCCGGGCTTGAATTTATAGTTCCCTCCATTTGCAACCATCACTTGACATTAAGTGCTGGGTATAGGAAACAATTTAATTCCTTGGCTACCTTATAATGAATAAAATTATGGGTCTTTACTGAATCAATCAACACTATTACCCTTTTTCTTCTTTATATGTCCTTCTATCTTGAGAGTTTGAGGAGTGGCAGTGGTCACCTTTAGTGCATTACACGATATGGTCGGATTCATTTCTTCTTCTTCTAGGGTGGTTCCTGGTGTATATCCTCTTCTTATTTCATTTTCTTCTTCTTCACAATCTATGTAAAATAATTTCTTCTCGAACACTTATGACCTTTAGTGTATTTGCTATCTAGCCAGTAGCAGAAGCCCTTTTGCTCTTTTTTTCTTTCAATTATTTGTTGTCAGCCTTGTGGGTTGTGGAAATCTAGGTGTAGCAACACTTCCTTCTTTATAGAATTGAGTGGTAGGCTTCCTTGTCGCCATAATTTTACATTCAACTTTTCTTGCCAACACGAAATGCCTTCTCCAATGAATCAGGTTCCAAAACGCGAACTTCATGTTGGATGTTATCCTTTAAAGTGCACAGGAAGGAATCAATCTGTGTTCCTACGTAAGATTAGTTACCCTTATATTCAATTTTTGGAAGTCCTCAATGTGCTTCCCACTAAACCCTTTTGTTTGAGATTTATCAATTGGGTAAAGAAGGTGTTGCTCTTTGTATCCTCATAATGTGCTATCATTTCCTCAGTAAAAATTGACGGAGTCACAATTTTTTTATGGGAGCAAGCCATTGATACCATACAAATGTATTTTGTTCTAAATGTAAAAGGATTGCGATACGTACCTTTTGTGTGTTTTGCACGTTATGGAGATCAAAATATTGCTCCATGCAGCAGTATCCATGTTACGGGATCCTTTCCATAAAACTTCCTCATATCCATTTTGGAATATGGTGGTTCTTCCTTGACATTCGAGTTTATGAAATCACAATTAACATTTATTTTTTTCTCATCGGAGGTTCTTCTCCTATATTTAAAGCCATTAGGAATCATTTACGGTTTAAGCTTGTCATCAAGCCTTCCATGTATGCTTTTAGATCACTCTTCATGTTTTCCATGTTGTCTTTCATGTCATCCATCTTAGCTTCCATGCCTTTCTTCAAAGCATCCCATCTTCACTTCCATGCCTTTCTTCAAAACTTCCATTTCATTTTTGTTTGCTCTTTGCGGAAGTGAAAACATTGCATTTGCTCTTGTAATTTTGATAGATCATGTTGCAATTCTTCATCTTCATGAGTCATAGTAGAGCCTTCTGAAGGCTTAATGGGTGTTGAATTATTTTTAGGGGCCATTTTAGAATCCAATATTGATATCTATTCTCTGAAGATTCCTTGGAATCAATTCAACTTGATTCTTGAAACAAGACTTATGCAATTCGAGAAAAAAAAATACACACCTTTTATAGCAGCTTTTTTTAGGAGATCGATATTGGGAGTGAATTATCTTTGTAATTGAAAATCTTCGATATCTGAAATTCAGCCACAATAGTATCCCTGCGAAGCTTCTCGATACCATGGTCGACTGAGTTTTGATTCTCCGAAAACTGATTGTGTCCAATCTCCCACAATGACCTAATTACGGTTCGGTAAGGCGAACTTGTACGGACTTGCCACGTGTGCTGTTTTGTCCTTTGTCTCTGAAATTGATAGAGAAGAAACTAGGAGCTGTGTACTTGTGACCACTTTTGACGGCCTCCGTCTGATCTTCAGAGAGAGATTTATTGAACTTTCCCACGATCACCTCTTTGAGATGAAATTCGAGAATTTGAAAAAGCACTACCTTCCACGGAATCATATCTCCAAGAAATATTATGAACCAAGCTGCGAAATTTTTTGACGAATTTCCTCGGGATTTTAGAATTCACACCATGTGAATTTCCAGATTCGAACCTTCGTAGAAAAAAAATTTATAGCGCAAATGCCACGATGACCTGTTTAGGAGCCTAGAAAAAAAATTCCTGACTTCCACGAGATCATATCTCTCCGAAATTGTTGCAAACCAAACTCTGAAATTTTATACAAGCTTCCTCGGGATTTTTTCTTCGCACCCTAAAAATTTCAGATTCTGAAACTTCGTAGAAAAAAAAATTATAGCGAAAATTCCACGATGACCTGTTTGGAGCAAGCGAAACCCTAAAATCCAAACCTGCGATACCAAATGTTGTGTAGCTTGACTCCAAAAATAGAAGAAAAAGAGATGTAAACGCCTTAGAAATGAGCCACTTCGAGGGGGAAACCTCCAATACATTACATAAATGAACAATTCTTGGATGATACAATTCACAAAACCTCCTTTCTATATATAGGAGTCAAAAGCGGGGCCATAATGTAATCCTAGTGAGCCTGATGTAATCTGGCCGACCTAACAATAATAATTTAAGGGCACAATAATAACAAAATGGGGGTTACAAGGGTACAATAATAACAATAAGGGGTTTACACTAACAATAATAAGGGGCTATACTAGTGATATAGGGACCTAACAGAAAGCTATATAGGGAAAAGAAAATGAAATATATGATTACTAGAAAAGAGAAGCTTGTAAATCATCCCATTAATGTAGTTCATACATATTTAGAATCTTTTGTCTTATATTCAGATGGTGGTTTAAATGATGAGAATGTTCAGTTGGTACAAGTGGATGAGATACAGATTTCAGAAAATTTCAGAGAAGTCCTCAAACAAGAAAAAGATACGACGAAGTAATTCGGAGTCTCTGCTGTCGGCGGCCAAAACTGATGAACATCCGAAATCGTGAGAGTAAAAAAGAGAAAGAAACAAAATTTCAGCATCTGCAAGAAGAAGAAGAAAACCTGTGGAGCATGGAATTTGATGGAGCTGTTGGTAAGGATGGAGCTAGTATTGGAATATGGATTAGGAGCCCTATTTTCTATCCTGAAAAGGTTCCCATCAATGTTAGAGTATGTGCGTATAAGTTGGATTTTGACTACTCTAACAATGAAGCGGAATATGAAGCTTTGATTACAGGTCTTAAAATTTTGAAGAAGCTGAATGCAAAGAGGATTTATGTGTATGAAAACTCCGAGTTAATAATCAAACAGGTGAAAGGATAATACCAAAAAGAATCCGTGTGAGGGCATACGGGAATGCGATCCTGTGGATATCTTGAAGACATTCCACAGTACACTTTGATAGTACCCCGGGATGCAGAACATTATTGTTGATTCTCTTGCCACTACAGCAAGCAATCTGAAGATTCCGATGAACTCCAACAACAAGTTTGAGATCTATTTCAAAGATAGGCCTGTTGTTATAGACAATTTAAGGTATTGGCAAGTATTATGGGATGATAATGAGATTAATGCATTTTTGCAGGGTGATGGAGAATTCAAAGACACTCCAATAGAAGGTGAGTATGAGGTTGATGAACAGGAGTTGGAAGAAAACCAGATGGACATATTGTAGCTAAAAGATAATGTAATTCCTAGAGGTCTCATAACTCTAGAGGAGATTTTTGATCAGGATGATGTTGAAAAAAATCCAAGCTTGGTGTAACGAGAAAGGAGTTGAAGATGTGAATCTTGGAATGCTGAAAAGCCCAAGTTTGTGAAATTGTCAAAGGCATTGTCCCACGAGGTAAAGGAGAAGTATGTTAAGTTGCTTTCATTTTTTGATGTGTTTGCATGGGATTATTTTAGAAATAAAAAGTGTATGATAAGAACATAATCTAGCACACTATTCCTATCGAAGCCGGATCAAAAGCCATTCGGACAAAGTGAGAAGAATCGATCAAAGCCTGTTGCCATCCATTGAAAAAAGAGGTAAACGGTACATGCAAAGTAGGTATCATAGTTCCTATTAGATTTTCTAAGCTGGTTCAAATTTGGTCTAGATGCGTAAGAGAACGGGGAGAGATAAGATTGTGCATAGATTTTCGGAATTTGAATAAGGTTTCCTTAAAGGATAATTATCCACTTCCGAAAATGGACCATCTAGGAGCATCTAGGATGTCACTACTTGATGCCTACATAGGCTACAACCAGATCTTGGTGCATGAGAAGGACCAAGATAAAACTGCCTTAACAACACCCTGCGTAACCTTCCAGTATGCTAAGATGCGGGTTATTTGAAGAATGTTGGGTACTTTCCATGAGCAATGGACATGCTTTGCAAACGAAAAATATGTTTTTCTTGTTGTTTATTTAGATTATTTGACATTATTTTATGGTTCAGATGATGAGCATTTACACCATTTGAGAGTTTTTTTTCAGCAATGCAGAAAGTTTGGGGTTTCTCTCAATCCCAAGAAGATTCTTTTTGCCATGGACGAAGGCAAATTGCTGGGGCATATCATCTCTAAAGATGGTATCCACATCGATCCATCTAGAGTGGAGGCAATTCAGCACATAGACCTTCCACGAAACAAGAAGGAGATTCAAGCTTTCAATGGTAAGATGAACTTTTTGTGCCTATTTATACCCAATCTAGCTAAACATCTAAGAGAAATGACCAATATGTTGGAAAAGGACAACACTGTTAAATGGAGTGAAGAAGCCATCAAGTCATTTAATTTGGTAAAGTTTTCTTTTTCCAATGCCCCAGTTTTGATCAGTCCCGACTATACTCAAGATTTTATCATATTTTCATTTGCATCGGAGCATAATATGGCTGTTGTTTTAATGCAAAAGAGAGATTAGGTTGAAAAGCCAATTTCATTTTTCAACAGAACTATTAGAGATGCTGCTTTGAGGTATAATATTATTGAAAAACAAGCATTGGCTCTTATAAAGGCATTGAAGGATTTTAGGGTCTATATTCTACATTCACATACTATAGCATATGTCCTAACACAACAATGAAGGATGTCTTGATGCAAACTGATCCAGAAGGTAGAAGAGGTAAATGGATAGTAGCTATGTTGGAGTATGACTTGGAGATCAAGTCCATGAAGTTGATCAAAGGCCAAGACTTGGAAAAGTTGATGGTCCAATCAAATCCACGTGCCATAGATATAAACCTCATTACAGCAATGTTAGAGGATGAAGATGAAGGTTTGCTTTTTCCAATTTCAGATATTTTTTTGTAGTCCCATTGGTATTCAGATATTGTTTATGTCCTTCAGCATCTGTCACCTCCTACAGGCATGTCTAAGAGTAAAAGTAGATCTTTGAAACTTAAATCTGCTAAATAATGTATTTTAAACAATGCTCTGTATTGGAAAGATCGAGGTGTTAAGTTGCTCAATTGTTTAGTTGAAGAAGAGGCTCGAGAAGGTAATGCATGATTTCCAAAAAAGGTGATTGTGGGGTCATTTGTTTTGGAAGACTACAGCTAACAAGGTATTGAGAGCAGGGTATTATTGGCCCACATTTTTTTCTGATTTATATAAAATGGTGATGAATTGTCATGAATGCCAAATTTTCCAAGGGAAGAAGATATTTCTTCCACTTCCTTTAAAACCAGTTTCAGTGAACGCTCCATTTAAGCAACGGGGACTCGATTTCATAGGAGAAATCCATCTGGCATCCTCAGCACAGCATCGATGGATCTTAACAGGAATAGATCATTTTTCTAAATGGATCGAGGCCATCCTCGCCAGGCAAGCTACAGACACGGTAATTATTCAATTCCTAGAATCGAATATTTTACCTCGTTTTGGCTGCCCTTGTAAAATTGTGATAGATAACGCAGCAGCGTTCCGATCCAAGAAGATGGTCAATTTTTGTGACAAATACAATCTCGCACTGGGCCATTCAACAACATATTATCCACAAGAGAACGGCCTGGTGGAATCATCGAACAAATTGCTGATAAATATAATCAAGAAAATGCTGGAGGCAAACAAAAGAAACTGGCACCTCAAGCTTATCAACGCATTGTGGGCAGACATAGTTAGCAGTAAGAAATCAATAGGTATGTCACCTTTTGAGCTGGTTTATGGTACTGATGTTGTCTTTCCTACTACTCTTACAATTCTAGTTATGAGATTATTGCAAGAAGTTGGCAGTGAAGATGATGACAATCAGCGAAGGATCAATCAAATGGTCCACCTTCAGCAAACAAGAGAAGAAGTGTCACAAAACATTGTTCAGATGTAGGAAAAGATAAAGAAGGTCTATGATCGGAAGACAAAATAAGAAAAAATTCAGTTGGATGATGTAGTGTTGAGATGGGATGCAAGAAATGTGGACAAAGGAAAGCACGATAATTTTGACAACTTGTGGAAAGGACCATACAGGATTTCAGCATACAGGGGACATAATGCCTTCTTTCCTTCAGAAATGGATGGCCAAGATTGCCCTTGAGGAGTAGTAAATGGTAGGCTTTTGAAGCACTACCGTTGTTGAAGACAATGGATCAGAATCTATATCATCATCATTGTATATACCATGTTATTTTTTAGGAGAGTTCAAGTACACAGTCATTCAAGTTTGGGGCCCAAGGTGAAGGCTGTAAAACATGGATGATATGTGTATTGTTTGGTTTTATTTTAGTTTTCAGTCTTAGTTTTGAGTCATGAGTCAGTCTGCATTGTGTCAGTTTTTAGTGTTTTTGACTCCATGCTCAATGGATAAGGCTACTTGGTCTACGGTGTTCTTGGCACCTCCAAGGAGCTATCATCCCCATTGGAGCTAATGTTAGTGTCAATCTAGTCACACTGCCATCAGTGATCAAAATTGCTCTTTTTCATTTGCATATTAGGAGTCCCGTACCAATAAATTTCACCATTCTTCTAGGTCATGGATTCATTGATGGTAGTAATTTTTCATCAGTTTTCCCTCATGTGAAACTTGTTGATTCTCTCCTCTATGGTCTTTAGTCACGAGTCACTCTTTTTCTCTTAAAATCATATCATTAGGTTATAGGGTTGGTCTCATTAGGTTCTAGGATCTCACCATGGTCAAACTAATGAGTCAAGTGTCAATAAATATCAACATGGTCATGAGGAAGTCAATAAATTCAAAATCACAGCACCTGAGAAGATCAAAGAAATATTTTATTCAGTTTGATGTAATTTTCACCTCAAAACCATGTTTTTGGGTGAAAACATGATACTTTTCCTTTATTATCATTCATTATGTAATTTTATGTCAGCATATGTAATGTGTCACAATTCAGAAGCTGTTTTCTCCACAAATTCATCACCCTGCCTTTCAGAGAAGTTTTCTGTAGCGTGTTTAGCACCAAATCATCTTCCAAGTAAATCCATTAGAAAGAGCCCGAAAAGAGCTTTCCAACGGTATACTACACTCTCAAAACTGACTTTTGGATTGAAATTTATGCCTAAGTGAAGTAAAAAGTCCCCTATTCCCTAACCTTCCCCTTTTTCCCATCTTTCCCAAACTTCATTTTGTTAAAGTTTTATATTTTCTTTAATAAAATCCCTTCTTCCTCCCTCTGATTATAAAATTGCATTATAAAATTATTTAAAACACAATTGTGATTTAAACTTAACCACTTCCCCTCCATGCCATAGAACTTTATAATGAAGTGTTAAAAAGTTCTATATATTATAATCCCCGCTGTTATAAACCACTTCCCCTTTTCACAACCCCTTAAACTTTAGAAAAAAGTTTAAGTTTCATATTATAAAATCCCGCAGTCCCCTCCCCTTTCCATCGCATCACAAATGTTAACAAGTGTGCTCCAATTGGCCCATGCCAAAAACTCTGATGTGATTATGTAAGTCCCCCCGATTGGTCCCGCCCAATGATATTTTGGCCGTCAACCTGTCCATTCGATCGAACGGCCCATACCCAATCGGTGCCTCTTGAATCGCTTCCCTCCGATTAAAGTCACCCCCGATGGAAACCTGCCAATTGTGAATCCCTGACCACATCCTGACTGTCGATCTCACCATTCGATCTGACGGCCCACAGCTAATCGGGCCATTGGCAATCGGCGATTCCATATATAAACTGTTCCCTCCGCACTCTTCCGACCTCCGATGCCGATAAAATTTGGGTCCCACCATTTAAAGTTCTCTGCCCATTCAAATAATACAAAGGATTTCCCTTTTTAAAATGTAAATTGTCATTTTAATTCGTTTTAAAAAGTATCTCTCCCATCGCATCGGAAGAATCGTTATATGTTATATTTTGCCCCGAAGCTCCCGATCCTGATCCCAATTGTGATTATTCATATATCCCAGGCCCACCATACGTCTTCCGCCAATTTATAATATAAAGGGTTGTTTCCTTTGTTAAACTCAATATTGTATTATTTTGTTATTACAAAGGTTTTCCCCCTTGCTCCCCATTCCCAATCGCATCGAAAGATTTTTGGTCATGTTTTAAAACAACATCCTCCCTATCCCTCCGATCGTCGATTGTGATGCCACCGCCACTTATT
Source organism: Pinus albicaulis (assembly GCA_034641835.2). Taxonomy (NCBI): domain Eukaryota; kingdom Viridiplantae; phylum Streptophyta; class Pinopsida; order Pinales; family Pinaceae; genus Pinus; species Pinus albicaulis. Next base: position 10,398,804 of record MU968381.1, read on the forward strand.
ATATTATAGTGGTTTATATTATATTATGTCCCACCTCCACGACTTTGCGATTGCGATTATAATATGGTCCCACCTCCTTTCCCTTCTCCTTTCCCTTTCAAAATTAATTTTTCCCTTCACCGAAAGCATACTTTCATTCCAATTTGTTTCAACAGCATTTTATTAAAATGTTAGTTTTCTCAAACAAATAACGAAAAGAAAAGTGACAGTCAAAGGCTAAGAGCTATAAATAAGACAAATATTTCTACAACATCATAAAGATAGGGATTTTCTCCTCAAATCACCTATTTATCATTCAACAGAGAAATTGTAAATCTGCCCAAGTAAAGCAAATGTAATATTGTTCCTTCTTTAGGGCAGATTGTTGGATTTATTTTCTATGATTAGTTTTCAGTTCTTCAACTGTTTAAAAAGCTCCCCTTCATGTGGATCTGTGTTCCCACAAATCTGGTGTATTTAATGTAATTTTAAATCATTTGTAAATCAGTCTGTAAATCAGCAGTAGGGGAATAGTGTGGAAAGAAAGCTCTGCGCTCCATTGTACAGTTTGACAGGGAATTAATAAGAGATGTTGTTAAGTCCCTATATTAATAGTGTAGCCCCTTATTATGTTAGTGTAGCCCCCCTTATTGTTATTATTATACCCCTGTAACGGCCATATTTTTATTATTGTGCCCTTACATTATTATTGTTAGGTCGGCTAGGATTACATTGTGGCTCCACTAGGATTATATTATGGCCCCATGGACTCCTATATATAGAAGGAGGTTTTGTTCATTTGTATCATCCAAGAATTTTTCATTTATGTAATGTATTGGAGGTTGCCCCCTCGAAGTGGCTTATTTCTAAGGCGTTGATATCTCTTTTCTTCTATTTTTGGAGCTGGTTACACAACATTTGGTATCAGAGCTTTGGATTCTAGGGTTTCGCTGCTCCAAAAGGTCATCGTGGCATTTTCTCTTTAAATTTTTTTCTACGAAGTTTCAGAAGCTGAAATTTTTAGGGTGCGAAGCTGAAATCCTGAGGAAGATTGTATAAAACATTCAGCGCTTGGTTCACAATATTTTTGGAGATATGATCTGTGGAAGTTAGGTCTTTTTTCAGGCTCCTAAATAGGTCATTGTGGCATTTGCGCTATAACTTTTTTTCTACGAAGGTTCAAAATCTGAAATTGGTATGGTGCAAATCTGAAATCCTAAGGAAAGTTGTCAAAATATTTTGGATCTTGGTTCGCAAGATTTTTGGAGATATGATTTGTGTAAGGTAGTGTTTTTTCAGGCTCCTGAATTTCATCTCAAAGAGGTGATCGTGGGAAAAGTTCAATAACTCTCTCTCTGAGAATCGGATTGGAGTGCCCTAAAAATTGGTTGCAATTAAACAGACTTTAGTTTCTTGGCTATCAATTTCAGAGACATAAGATGAAACAGTGACACGTGGCAAGTCCTACAAGTTCGCTCTACTGAACCAGTCCAGAATTAGGTCATTGTGGGAGATTGGACACAACTTTGTCTTGGAGAATCAAAATTAGGTCAGACCTGTGGTATTTGAAATATAATTCAAAGGGCTACGTTGATACTGAAATTAAAATATTGAAGTGCTACAATCACAGAGATAATCCAATTTCAATATCGATCTCCTCAAAAGCAAGAAAAAGGTGTGTATTTTCCGAATTGCATAAGCCTTGTTTGAAGAATCAATTTGAATTGATTCCAAGGGAATATTGTAGAATAGATATCAGTATTGGGTTCTAAAATATGCCCCGTAAAAATAATTCCATACCCATTAATCCCTCAAAAAGCTATACTAGGACGCATGAAGAGGAAGAGTTGTAGTATCAGATATCAAAATTACAGTACCAAGTGCAACAAGTTTCAATCTTACGAAGAGAAATTGAAGATGAAATAGATGGTTTAAAAGTAGAAATGGAGGCTAATTTGGATGGTTTGAAGGATCAGATAATAGCAAATATGGATGATAAATTAGTGGAAGATCACATCGAGCATCAACAACAAGTTCTCCAACTCTCAAAGGATAACCCAACTTTGGTGTAGAATCTAATGAAACAACAAGAAGATCAACATCACATCGAAAGAAGTTATGAAGCAGTCATAGAAACACGAAATCGACAAGTATGATCAATTTCAGAGTATCTTAGCAAGTAGAAGAACTTTCCTATAAAATATTTCACATGGGAGGATGAGAATTTTATACAGAAGCATCAAGAAATAATCAAGTGTTGAGGACAACACTTGTTTGAAGGAGAGGGGCATGTTAAGTCCCTATATTAATAGTGTAGCCCCTTATGATGTTAGTGTAGCCCCCCTTATTTTTATTATTATACCCCTGTAACCCCCATATTGTTATTATTGTGCCCTTACATTATTATTGTTAGGTCGGCTAGGATTACATTGTGGCTCCACTAGGATTATATTCTGGCCCCATGGACTCCTATATATAGAAGGAGGTTTTGTTCATTTGTATCATCCAAGAATTGTAAAGTGGCTTGTTTCTAAGGCGTTGATATCTCTTTTCTTCTATTTTTGGAGCTGGTTACACAACAGATGCAGCTCTGATTTGTGGGACCATGTGGTATGATTTTTAGCATTTGTATTTCTCCTCTATTTCATACGTAAATTTTTATGTTCCACCTCTATCCATAAACATTTCCTTTTGAATGCTTTCAAGACAGAAAGGTAGAATCCATTTTATGCTCTGCCTTGGGAAATCATTCATACTCTGTGTTTTTCTCTTCTGTTTGAAAAGGATCCAATTTATGCCCTTTTCAGCTCCTCACCAGTCTCTCCATTCCATCCTTATTTAACTTTGATTTCTAAATATCTTGCCTATCTTGCCCCATGAAATACCTTGTGTCCTAATTCAATTCCCCAGTTTCAACTGTCCCCTTTTATTATCCCACACATCCCTGAAAAATCCATTCATTTATTTAATTCTTTCCCATCATTTTACCTAGCCTAATATCATTCCATTATTGTGTTTTATTGAATATCTTATTCACGGAGAGAGCCCTCTCCTGTCCTTGTAGGGCTAGCTACAAGGTTGAGCATGGTTTAGTTGTTACCCTATTTTTCCCTTTTCAGCTTGGGGTCCAGATTAGGTGCTAACAAGATCCTCCTCGCCTTTGCCACTTTATTTTTCCATGCATCAAGATTTGCAACATTTTTCACAACGTGTTTAGGAAAATCATTGTCAATGAATTCCTTCAAGCTATTTTCTTTGAGTATTTCCTCCATCCTTTATTTCCAAGTAATATAGTTAGAGTTGCCCTCAAGTGCATATTCCAATCTCAAGCCATTGAAAGCCATTTCGATCCTAAATCACCTGTATAACCAAGAAATTGTTCTGCAAATTCGAATTCTGTTCAGTCACAAACTCATCTCCTGCTCCACTATTTGTATTTCCTGTGCTCTGATACCATGTAGAAATTATACAAAAAATATGTGTATCATGGATTCAATCCAATCTAACAATGTACTAAAACTATATTCTGAATCAATTCTACAAATCAATTGTGGAATTTAAAACACAATCTCCAATCACATGAAGCAAAGAAGAATCATTAAAACCACAACAAAGATAATTTCCAGGGGAAAGCTTGCTGCTCAAAACCCCTCTATCATATATTTTATATTCAACATGGATACATGAAACAATTACAGTAGAACTCTTCTCACAAGAGCCTCCTATAATCAGCTAATTGTCTCACAATGTCCTGGACAAAATTGACCAACACCTAGCCAATTCTCAGCCTTTAAACAACCTGCCTTGCTTGCGCAATTCATGTGGAATGAAATCCCTATTCTTTAGGAATTTTTGCCTTCCTTGACTATGCAAGTATCATGGGCAATCCAGTGGGTTTTTGGTTGCATGGGTGCAACCCAATAATCCTACAACTGATAGTTAACATTCCTTTCACCTACATCTCAACTGGGTCTCCACTGGAACTAACATGCATGCAACTAATAATAGTAAATCATGGGTTTCATGTGAGATCACTGATTGTGAATTAAATAATATTTAATTCACTTGATCTCTCACTAGTGCAGAAACCAATTACAACCAGTACAACTGACTTTAACTCACTTAACTGAGTTAAACTGATTACACATGCATTAACTAATCCAACAACTACACTTCAAACTCTGTTACAACTAGAATTACCCTACATGCCTCACCAACTACCCTCAAATCGAAATTCATGAGCTAATTGAGTTTATCACACAGTTAATTATTACAAGTGATATTGAGATAATATTACACTTTATTGTCCATCTTAATTAAGGGAATATTAAAATATTCACTGCACCAAATTTATCCCACACCAGTGTAGGTGTTGCTAAGACCTCTTGGTCCCACACTAGTGTAAGTGCTTCTTGGACCTCCTGGTCCCACACTAGTGTAAGTGCTGAAATTTCTTGTTGGAATTCAACATAGAAAACCTATACATTGGAGCATATTGTTATATATATGAGATCGATATTTATAGAGCCCTTTTCCATGAGTTTTGAGATGTCTTTGCCTTGACTTATGAGGAAATGCCAGGCATCGAACCAAACATAGTAGTGCACAAAATTAAGATGTATCTTGATGCCAAACCCGTCCAGAAATTCCTTCGTCTGGTTCATCCCAAGAAGGTTGTTGAGATTAAGGTTGAAGTTGAAAAGCTTCTTCAAGTTGGTTTCATATACCCCATTCCTTTAATTAATTTGGTATTGAACGTTGTCCTTGTCATGAAGAAACAAGGCATGATTCGAGTATGTGTTGGTTACTGAGATGTGAATCATGCTTTTACTAAGGACAACTATCTGACCCTATTCATTGAACAGATTTTTTATGATTGCACTGGCTACGATATCTATTCATTCATGGATGGATTCTCGTGCTATAATCAAATCAACATTATCCCGGCCAACCAGACTAAGACTATATTTATTTGTCCCTGGGGTACATTTTCTTATCGAAAACTCCCATTCAGCTTGAAGAAAGCAGGTGCCATGTTCAAACGTATGATGGATTATTATTTTCATGATATTAAACACATCGTGCAACCTTATTTGGATGATCACCCTACTCATTCTAAATATCGGGTTGATCACCCGATGCATCTACAGGAAATTTTTCTCCATTGTAGGCACTATAACATTCAACTTAACTGACAAAATTTTTTTTTATTTGATGGTTCTAGTCGACTCTTGAGCATTTTCATTTCAAAACAAGGAATTTGTATTGATCCTCTGAAATTGCAAGCAATCGTCGACTTTCCTCCACCCTCTTATCTTGTTCAGTTACAAAGAATCTATGTGAAAACTAGCTTCTTAGGGAGGTTTGTCCCCAATTACGTCGAGATGAAAAAATAATTCATTTGCTTACTAAAGAAAGGGGTACCCTTCCATTGGGATGCCACTGCTCAAAAAGTGTTTTATGCCCTGAAACATGTATTGGTTCGGGCATCTCTTCTATACCCTCTTGATTATCAGTGTGACCATTTCCTGTACCTAGTTGCTGCAATTTATACTATAGCAATGGTATTGGTCCAAGAAGACGGATTGTTACTAAACATCCCATTTATTATCTAATTCATAACCTAAATGATACCGAAATCATATATACTAATGTAGAAAAGTCTGATTTGACGGCCATTCAATTTTTCAAAACGTTTCGTCATTACATCTTGCTTAGGAAAACTATGGTCATTTTCAATTGCAGCCCTTCGAACATATATACTGTCACGTCAATTGCTGGGGGGGAAATTACTCTAAGTGTATTGTTATTCTCCAAGAGTTTGACATGGTGTTTATCAAATCCAAGTCAAATAAATCCCTAGTTTTTGTCGAACTTATGTGTAAACTTCCTTCCCCTAATTCTGAATCTACATCTGAACATTATATCCATGGCGAGTCATTCTTTCAGATTTCATCATCTGATCTATGGTATGGATATTTTATCATTTATCTCTAGACCCAAAATTTTCATCCTAATACCTCTCACTCTGAGCATCGACATATTCAATATCAATGCCGAAATTACATCATTATTGATAAGAACCTTTACTTTTGTGGTATTGATACGATCTTACAGAGGTGACACACCCTCGAGGAAGCTGAGAAAGTATTTAACGCACTCAGGGGCATGTGGTGGAGGTATATCTAGCTATGCTACCCCGTAGAAGATCTTACGTGGCGATTAATTTTGGCCCACTATATTTCACAACTGCATAGTTGTTGTCTAGAAGTGGTATCTGTACCACATATATGATCACAATATTTTTTCTCCACCTACTCGTTTGCATCTCGTCGTTGTTGTTGGTCCTTTTTCAAGATGGGGCATTGAATTTATTACATGTAACCCTCACTCAGTCGAGGGGCATGGTTATATTATTGTTGTTGTTGACTACTTTACTAAGTGAGTCGAGGAGATGATTACATTTAACAACACTGGCAAGATGACTGCATACTTTTTATTCAATCATGATATTTCTAGGTTTGGTGTACCACAATCGATAGTTACGGATTATCAAAAGAATTTATAGAATCATATGATGACTGAACTAGTTGCTAAGTTGGGAACTTTGCATGAAAATTACACTCCCTACTATCCACAGGCTAATGGACAAGTTGAGGTTGTCAATAAATTTCTTAAAACTATGCTTCAACGTATGGTAGGCATCCATAGATAAATCTGGCACTTTCTTCTTTACGAAGCCACATGGGAATAATGAACCTCAATAAGGACTTATACTGGATTAAAACCCTTTCAGTTGGTCTATGGTCTACAAGCAATCCTCCCCATTGAATGTAATATTCCATCTTTGAAAATAGTTGTCGAACTTATTCCTGCCACTTCCATAGAGGAGGATCATCTTTTACATTTGAATCGCTTAGATGAAACATGATGCGATGTTGCTTTAGCCAATGAAGCTCATAAAGGTTCCATCAAGGGGCAATACGAAAAAAGTGTCAAGCCTTGAATCTTCTCAGAAGGAGACCTGGTCCTATTATATGACCAAGAGGTTGATAAGTTAGGTCCAAGGAAGTTCCAACCTATGTGGTTGGGCCCATACATTTTCATGTGAGTCCTTGCGCAACCTAGAAATGGGTTGTACCTCAAAAAAAACTATTCTTGATCTCATGCATAGTACACTATGTATATATTATTTATAGGTGTGTTTGAGTGTTTTTTCATTCTATCTTTCAAAGTTCCCCACGGTTTCTGTTGATCTCATCTATGTTTGGTTTGCAGATATTGACATCTCTTGAGCCATGTTTTAGGAAAATGGATTCTCTGAGTCTAACATTAGACAAATCCCTTCCCAACTTAGTGAACTTCTCCTCCATGATCCCTATGTCATGCACACCTTTTGTTGTAGCAATTTTCATCCAATGATGAGTGCGTGTTATTTCTTGTTCTAACTGATAAAATAAGGGGATTGGAAGCTTCTGAGAAATCATTCTGCCCCCCTCAATAAATGTATAGTAAGAACTGATATTTGGCTAAGGGATAGGGTGTGAAACTGTTGATATGTCTTTAGGGACAAATTTTGGGGAGGTAGGCTCCTCCTTTTTATCCTTCTCTTCCTCCCCTTTGGAATATTTCCCTTCAACTTGTGCTTCCTTCTTAATTTCTTGGGCCTCTTTCCCATCCATGGGTGTCTTTACTCCCTTCCCCAAGGCTTCTTGCTCTGATTCTGGCACTATTGGAGTTTCCTATAGCACAAACGGAGTTTCTTGTAGAAAAATTTCTTTTGACTATAAAAAACCCTCCCTTTCTTGCTTTTCCTTATTTTCTGTCTTTTGAGGGTATGTGGGGGTTGGTAGATGTGTAGGGGATGCCAACCTTGATGGATGCCTTCTCCTATAGGTTACATGTGTCCTTTTAGGTGAGGTGACCTCTTGAACCTTTCCTTCTTCTAAACTTATTTCATCATCCTTCTTGGGTGACTCCTCAATTTTTATATGGATTTTGGTGGGAGTATATGGTTTTCCTTACCTTACCCTTGCACTCTTTCTAGTCTTGAAGTACATGGTTGTTTGTATCTTCCTCTTAGCTTTCACTGGTGTGCTCAAAGTGGCTAAGCTAGCAACCACTTATTTCTTTGTTACCTTAGGTGATATGTTGGTCTATTGAGGAGGTATCAATGCCTAGCATAGGGTTTATTGTTTCCTCCTCACCTATATTCTTGTTGAGCCCCAAAGATGTCCTTCTCTTTCACCAAATTTCACTTCAATTCCTTTGTCCTTTATCACTTGCAGGCTTAAAATATCAATAAGATTAATTAAAGTCACTTTAGAAATGCATATAATGACTGACTTGGTATATTTTCATGGTTTTGTTGTTGTAGTAAATTTTGACTAGACTCAGCTACAGAATGCAGCCATTCTGTAGCCAGTCGCCTATTCCGCAGCTATCTTCATGTTTACATAGGTTACATGTGTCACTTAGAGGAAAAACACATATGGTTGAAATCCAGACTTCATATACATCGTTACTTGTCCTCTATGAAGTCTGAGTGAAAATCTTCAAGTGGTTATGCACGTGGAAGAAATCAAAACTAAGAGGTAGACTTCTACCGAGACAAGAACTCTACAGATGTCTTCAGCAAGAGTACGAGGCTTCCACAGGAGTTCTAATTTGATTTTAATTGGGAAAGACACTTATCCCTATTTCCTCTCAAGGGTAGTTATGTATTTCTTTTATAAGAATGACTCGGGAGACCGAGAGATAGTTAGCTAGATTGATGTTTTGTTGTTAGATCTCAAAAGTCCGTAATACTCTGTTTTTTGAAGAATTTTCCCTTTAATGAAAGACATTAAACTTCATTGCATGATATAAGGAAATATTGAGGAGATTTGTATGCTAATCCGGTGGTAGAGGGCCCCTACTGCCCGAGAAGCTCTGTGCATATTGTTTAGATAAGTAACTTTAGCCTTATTTCATTCCTAATTTAAATAGTTTTCTTAACTTTATGTTTTATGCTCACTTAAATCGGATGTTACAGCCAATCTTGCTCTTATGAATTGTTCCAAAATATCACTAATACTGAATGAGACATAGCTGTGGTGTTTTAGAGTTTAGTTGCATTTTTTTCTGAACTTCATATTTTTATGCTCACTAACATCAAATGTTACAGCCAGTCTTGCTCTTATGAATTGTTCCAAAATATCACTAACACCGAAAGAGATAGAGCTGTAGTATTTCAGTGATTATTTGAATTTTAGTTTAGTTGTAAAACTCCAGAGGATTAATGGAACTCTAGTTCAATTCTGTTAATTGTATTTCAAGTTTGATTGATTGCATTCTTGTTCAGTTCTATTTAATGTATTTCAAGTTTCATTAGTTAGTTGTATGCTAGTTCTGTTCCATTAGACTTCAAGGCCTTCATTATTTACAAACTACTCTTGTTATTAATCTCTTCCAACACATCATCATATGGACAGGAATTAGTGATATCAGTTCAAGGCCTTGACTGTTCTGCAATCTCTTATAATTTTACAAATAGCTTTTTTCAAAAACTATTCCAAAAGATTTCTAACTTTCGAATGAGGCTTAGTAGTGACAATTTGAGTTGCAGAATGGATTAATTTCAGTGTCATAAGTTAATTTAGAGTAGGGTTCCTTACTATGCTACAAATAATATTTTCCAATTGTGTTCCAATAAATTTCTAACCATGGATGAGATTTTTGTTATATTGTAAGTTGTTATCTACTTAGAAGAACCTCATTGCATTAAACTTATCCTTTTCTCAAGTTATTCCAACATATTTCTAATGAATGAATTGGAATGATTTCATGTTATAAGTTATTTAGTTCTTTCTATGAGTTATTTTTCTTGTTAAAGTTTTGCATTTTCTGTTCTCAAGTGCCATACATAGTTTAGAATAGGTTTTGATCTGTTTTAGTGTGACCAACAACTTCTCTTTACCAACACTTAGTTCTCTTCCTCTTAGAATAAAAACACAAAACCAAAAACATTGGAAAAAATACTAAACACAACGTAGTAAGAAATGGATACCTAGGAACATATAGTGCACTTCACTTCAACAGTTTACTAGCCCTGGTTGACAATTTATGACATCAATTTAGGAACACTAAGTTGAGCAGACAATTCTCTTCCTTATTCTCCTCAGTTTCTCCCTCCTTTTCTTCTTCTTTTCATTTCTTTGTTTCTAAATTTTTAGTGTTCTTTGTTTCATCCTCCATCTCTTCTTCTTCCTCTTCTCCTTCTGTCTCTTTAGCCTCTCCCTCTTCTTCTTCTTCTATTCCCCCCTCTCCAATACTAGAGGCACAGGTTTGTCCAATTTGGTTGGCTATGAAGGTTTCCCTATCCATGTATATGAAGGAAGAGTAGGGCACATGGACATTCAATCTATTTAGAGCATCATTCACTATCAAGTTGATGAGGCCATGGTGAGCTAAGTGTTGGTACTTCCTTTCCCTCACATTTTTTCTCATGTTTGTAATTGAGTGCAAGAGGAAATAATGAATGCTCAATATTTTTTCTAGAGGGAGTTCTTCAAATATAAGTTCATTCAAAAACCTGAAGTGATATCCATAAACCACACTAAGTCGAGCCTAATAGGAAATGAATTTCATTATGTGGAATGCTACTTCATCCCAAGGGTATGGAAGGCTTTCTCTCCTCACTCCATTTTTGTCTTCAATAAATTTTTCTCTTGGCAGAAAGAAGCTCTTCTTAGTTGTAGTGATGGGCACCCAATCTTCCTTATTCCACTTGACTCCTAAGGTAAAATTGGCGATTATACTAATTAACCTAGGTGTAATTGTGATAGCTAGGCCTCTAACCACAGTGGTGGCCCTCTCATATGATTGTGATTACAGGGGCACTAGAAATTATAAAGCTATCTCCTTATCAAATCCCTTGAGGACCTTGATGAAACCTAACCATTGGTGGTTCCTAAAAATCTCCACTACCTGAGGGTGAAATATTATTCTTTTGATATCAGTGGGATCCCTTCTACTAAATTCCCCCCCATTTCATGGTTATGTTAGGAAGGTGGCTGAATGGTTTTGTGTGAGAGTTATTTAGGAAGCGGTGCCGTTGGAGATTATCATTTCACACAAATGCATACTACCTTGATTTCACCACTTAATTTCCAAATTATTTCTTACTGTGTATAAATTTCATATAAAATTTGCAACTTTTGGGAGTGGAAACCACTTACCTCTGACCTCTAGTGTTTTTTCTTGGGAGATGGTGGCCTTAGGAGGTAATACCACCTATGAGTGGCTCTTCTCTGCTTTTTTTATCACTGTTGAACCTTCTGTGAAGTTTCCTATAGCATTCACAATTTCCTGTAGCACGAGATGTGCATGTAGACTTGGATTCAATGCTTTGTTTTTCGATGGCTAATTTGACCTTCCTTGCTGCCATTCCTCTCGAAATGCTAAATGAAGTGAGAAAAATGATCCAAAACTTCCCTTTATGGAATCTTAACTAATTTGGAGCGGAGTGATGAATTGGACTTGGCACGAGTTTTCCTATTTTGGACCATTGGTCCCACTATAGTTAATAATTTCCCCTGCCTCAGAATCACCTCCATGTCTTGGTGAACTCACCCTTGACTGATTTGAATTTCCCAGGTGGCATGCACACTCAACTTCTCGTTCACTTTAACTCCATGAGGGTGGCCAATTTAATTGGCCACCTTTTTGCCTTTTTATTCTCTAATTATCGACATTAAATCATTTTGATCAATATGAGTGCATAGCAAGAGGGTGGAGGGGTATACTTGAGCCTACCTATTGCTAAGGAGTTGCAAACATTATTTGGTGCAGGGAGCTGGAGTTTGGTCATAGCCATGACTATTTTTCTCTTGATGTGTTTATTTTTTATGCATTTTCTAAGTGATCTGCTTAACCTTTTTATCTATTTTTTCTTCTTGTAGGTGTTGCATGGAGGTCATCAGGTGTCATTATTGGTGTGTTCATCCTCCTGGAGTCTTCTGATGGTCCTTTGAAGCCATTACAATCAGCTTATTCTCATATATTTTTCTTGTTGTGCCATGTACAGGATTGCTACAGGAAACTGTTCAAAACGCGGCGAACCCTCGTATTGCACAAAGAGTGTTGTAGCTCCCAGAGGATACTCTACTTTAATTTATAAACCCATGATTCATACAAAATTGGAGGTGATAGTGCTATACAAAAATCAGATTGTTAGGTCCTTATATGGATCTGGTTTCATTCTGCTATTGTTAGGGTTTTCAAGTAAAGTCTGTCACACTTCTCAATTAGACCTAGAACTACAAGTCACTCAAAACCATTACTCTATCAACAACCAAATGACTATTCTAAATTAAGAAGATACATATATCTATTTTGAAAAGAAGGAAATCTACAATTTAGGTTATGGCAAGAAATAGAAGTAAGCTAGGAAACATTCATGAAGTAAATTGTTGAACTGAAATTGCAGAAAGAATACTAATCTAATCACACATTTTTTGGCCAAATGGTTGAATAAACTCTAACTACTTCATGCTTAACTACCATGATTTAACGATGCATCTATTCATGACCTAAATATGCTTGTAAATACTCTATTTTGCAGTAAAATAAGAAATCACTAAGGTGGCTTAGGAAGGTCCTGGACTCATGGATGCAGGACTGAAGGTGTATTGATGGGGTTGGTAGGTCTAGATGATGTGGATGGTGGTTTTTGTTCTATAGGAGAGTCTAACTAGTGATGCTGTAGGGTTTTCTACAGGATTCCTATAGTGCTACAAGAAAGTCCTGAAATGCTACAGGAAACAGGCCGAGGGCACTTCGAGGCCAAAAATGATAGGAAGAAGTGTAGGGGAGGTGAAATGAAGGTGAACCTAGATGGATGCAAGGTGGTCAACACATTTCCCAAGCTCAGAATCTCTTGCAAATCTCGTCTTTCACTTCTAGGTTTCTCATGGCGTGGAGGTGAAAATATCAAAAGCAGGGCTTAAGGCGATTTGGTTGAAAGTAGGTTGATGAAGGGTGAGAAATGGAGCTAGGGATGCTGGTGAAGTCTTCCTCTGTTGCACTACTTTAACATGCAAGTAAAATACCTTCTCATGCAATAAAAATTGGCAAATCTATGATGAAGTAGATGGAAAAGATGAGTTGAATTTGATAATAAAACACACTTAAGCATTCAAACATATATCTAACCCAGTATTCTCAACATGTTCATGACACTACAAAATCCTATCTATTCTTTCCAAGAAATCATAAACTGAAGAGAAAATTTGGGCGTGTGGTGAATATCTTCCCTCCTCAAGCTCCAATAAAAGAGATGAGAGAGGGAGGCTTTGACACACAAATTTTTGAGTTTATATTCTACTATAACAAGATATATTCAAGCCTAACTAAAAAAAAGATAAAATGGAAGAAAACTAAAAACGGTAAAATGAAATGTAAAAAAAATAGCTAATACTAATGAAGAAAAATAGCTACAATGGCATAATAAAAAACATAAATACACAAGAGAGAGACTAAGGCCAATGGATTGGGCCCTAACCCGCAATCCTAGCTCTATTTAACTAAATCAGTTAAGGACAAACCAACTACTCATTTTATTGCTGAAATAATCTCATTACATAACCATGAAAGTCTCAAAAGTCTATCACAAGAGCTAAGAGTCTACTAACTTTCTCCAAAATTCGAATCCTAATGAGCTCTTTCTCTTCCCTATTTAACCTAAAGGGTAGCTACCAATAGTTCCCTAAAAATTAGGTGATGTGTCCCCTTTCACTACAAAATAAGTGGAGCTTTGTTTCACTTGATATTCCACTTTCTTGATTGCCTTTGATTTCAAGTTTTAGGAGGGAATATCGAGGATCTTTTGGCTGCCTTTAGGAGTTAAGGAAGGTGGTAAACCATCCTATATTCCCAAATTTCTATCTACTATGAGCTTTGATTCCACAATCTTCAACAAAAATGGCATATCTTTGTGATTATCCTGCAATTAAATTGTATTAGGCATTCGAAGTATGTCAAGCCTTAATCACCATCTACACTAAGCAACATATGACCATAATGTAATTAAATGTGAGAAAGAGAGACTAATAAGGATAAAAAGGTGACAATTAACCCATCCAAATATACCTAATTATGGTTCTCATCATCACCCCCCTAATAAATGGTTGCTCAACCTATAAGCAACTTAGTCTTCCTTCTTCATCTCTTTCAGTGCTTTAGTGGCCCCTCTGGCTTCCCAGGGAAGAAGTGAAGGAGTTCCTTCAAGAGGGTATAATCCAACATTATTTTCTAATGTCTCCCATTCTCTACTTCTCTCATCTTGGTATTTCCTTTCACCCAATCCCAGCAGTAAAGGTGGACCGAGTTTCAAGTCAAGCCATTGGATATTCCATGTTTGCATAGCCCTCTTGTACAATGATGCCCTTTCTAGGGAACATCTCAACCTATGTAGGGTATGATATTCAAAGTTTCTGAGACTAAGAGGGAGGCCATTCCATATTCTTTGACTTTCCATTACACATTCATCTCTCAACAACCTAGAAACATCATCAAAATTGGAAATGGATTGTTCTTATGTGATGATGTACTTGTCTGCAAGGGTGGCATCATTTTCTATCATGAGATGATTTTCGATGACTACCCTAAGGTTTAATAGTTCTTCCCTAATGTGTAGAGGCTCTATGTTTTCTCTTCTCATTACCCTCTTTATTTCCTCTACTCTTGCTTCCTCATTAACTGTCCAAGAGGCTAATACCATAAACTGCATATCTCCTAGCCTAAGGTTAGGGTCCCAAATGTTTAATTCTGTCAACACAAGATTGTGCATGTAAAAATTTTCCATCTTTTCCTTGTCTGCCATGCTGGACTAATTGCAAAATTCAATAAATTTCCTGCAATTCTGAAAAGGTAAGGACCCATGAGAGGCTAGTGTCTTGATTTGAAATTGGAACCATTGTTCTTTGAGATAGATGGCATAGGAGTTTGATGGATATCTTTGTTTGATGGCCTCCATGCATAAATATGCCATGGTGGAAATTTGTTTTTCCTTTTGCTAGAGTTGGACTTGTAACCTTTTATTTTCTACCTATTCTTCCTGAAGCTTCTCCTTGAACATGGATTCTCTGAGTATAACATCAGAAAAATCCCTTCCCAACTCAGTGACCTTCTCCTCCGTGATCCCTATGCCATGCACACATTTTGTTGTAGAAATTTTCATCCAATGATAAGTGCATGCACTTTCTTGTTCTAACTGATAAAATAAGGGGACTCCAAGCTTCTAAGGAATCATTCTGCCCCCTTCAACAAATGTGTAGTAAGAACTGATATTTAGCTAAGGGCTAGGGTTTGAAACTACTGATATATCTTTAGGGACAGATTTTTGGGAGGTAGGCTCCTCCTTTTTATCCTTCTCTTCCTCCCCTTTGGCATCTTGCCCTTCAACTTGTGCTTCCTTCTCAAATTATTTGGCCTCTTTCCCATCCATGGGTGTCTTTTCTCCCTCTAGGATCAATCAAAATAGAAACAACTTGATCACAAAGCTTACCATCCATATCAATGATAGAATCATGATGATATACCTGCTTGTTGTCCACATCTCAATTCAGGAATGACATAACCAACATCCCCAAATATCTATGCCTCTTGTGCACTATATATCTAGGGTCTACCACCCTCATACTACAGATATTCCATTTTACAATGATCCTTGTCACATATCCAACACTGCAACTATGCTCTACCATCACCTCTAGTCTGTTGCTCTTGAGGTCCCTTCCCAGTTTTTTTGAACTTGTAAGGAACCACATTTTCTTTCTCACCTCCATCTTGTGGTATTTCCCACTTTGGTGGCCATCTTCCTATAGCTTTATCATTTCCTTTCAAATCACGCTTAGGCTCAATTTTATGTTTATACTACTCATATCAATTCTTCCTCTTTCGAATGGCATCCTCAAATGATCTAGGCTCATCAAACTCAATCCGGTCTCTGTAGGATACTAGCAACCCACCGATGAATATTTGAACCTTGGCCTTCTCCTCCTTGAGGTAAGGCTCATATATTAACAACTCATAAAACCTGCTAGCATACTCATCATATGTCATGGAACTCATGTGCAACTCATAAAACTCCTTAGCTCTAGCATCATAGTACCTGTTTGATAGATAATTCTTCCATAATATCCTTTCAAACTCACTCCAAGTTATTTCCTCCTCATAAATACCCCTGAAAGTTTTCACATCTTCCCACCAAATATCTTCTCTACCTTCAAGATTGAATCTAGCTATCCTAGATTTCATATTTTCCGAATAATCATTCAGTCTGAAGAAATTCCTCATACCAAGCAACCATGCCTCTACATCAAGTGATTTATTCATATCTCCATCAAAGGTAGGTGGCTTTTATTTCTTAAACTCATATGGAAAATATCTTTTTTCACTCATCTTGTAAGGATGATGGCGATGATTATCACAATGCCTATCGGAACTAGAATTAGAGTAGTACCTCTGTCTATCACCTATCCTAACCAAAGTGTCTAATAATCTACCATATATAATCATATCATCTCTACTCCACATGTAACCACTGGGATACATAATTCCATATGCACCATTAGTTCCATCCTCCTATCCATAACTGATCTGGAGTGGCCCCTGTAGCTGCAAATTTGAAAAACTCTGAAGGATTTCCACATTCACTTATGCTTGTTTTTCTTGTGCCTGTATGCTCCTCTCATTGTCTTCTTTACAACTCCTTATCTATTCCTTCATACCTCTCAGTGTCTCTACTAAATCAAATCCGTTCCCAACACCATGTTGTTCATCGAATTCATAAGGAGAATCCTTGTAGTCTACCATCTTACTAGCCATCTTTGATTTCTTCCTGCAAGGCATCTCATGTTAGCTTAAACCAAATCAGAATAAATAACGTACCTTAACATAACTCGGGGTGGATATCTTATTTGCAATATCAACCAATCAGTTTAATACTTGTATAAACATAATCATGACAACGTATAGACTTATAGCACATGGTATATCAGCACGTAAACATCATTCTAGTAATAGTCTAGTCATCAATGCATGACCATATCAACTACACACGATGAACTTATGCATGAAACTTCAATCATACAAATTAAAAATTGACCACATACAAACACTTGACATGTATTAAAAGTCGTATACTCACGGCAATATATTGACAACACCATCAACCTTCCATGGTGACAACACTTCAACCATGACCAACACCATGTTGATTCACATGTAAGTATACCATAACATGAGAAACACACATACAACCAACATGAATACATGAATACGAAAAACTTGAAAACATCATAATTTTCCCAAGGAGAGTGCAACCAAGCTCTAATAACACTTGTAATGTCCACCTCTCCTCACAGCTACCCAAGTAACTGACCAACTAGGGTAAGCATGATATGAGGGGAAGTTAATACAAACTAAACCTCTTTGGTGACTTTAAGGAAGTGGAATCGAACCAGAAAACCATAACACATACCTATACCACCTACTGCAGGACCCCTAATGATCTGGTAGATCAAATTTATGCTCAAAATTGAAAGTTGTCGGAATGGTTCAGAACTTGAAAATCCATGTAGATCTTGTCATTCTGAATTTGGTGAAACTCATTTTGAAAAAAACTGATGTCATATGCTACTGTAATCAAGTTATTTTCGCTTGTGGAAACATAAAAAATTTTGGGTTTTGGATGAGTAGGGCTACACAGTCATCAGTTCGTACTGCTGACTAGGCCCTGACATGGTAGGCTTATTGGCATGCTTAAGAAAATCTACGTGTTACACTTGGTAGGTTTTGAGTGGTTCGTTTGAGGTTTATTTTGATTAGTTTTGAGGTTGGTTATGTGGACCAACCAGGAGGGACCACGTCGTCCAACTAGAGGATGCCATGTGGCCATTTAAATTTTTTATAAGGACCGAACTTAGCCTACATGAATCAAACACAGAATCAGTCAATAACAAGCCACAACCCTTACCGATACACCATTGAATGGTTCTTAACAATATAGTTTCGAAATACCATTTAACATTTATTGTAATGGCAAGTGGGGGTTGGGACCGGGATTAACCCCCAACCCTGGTCTGTAGACCAGGGTTGGGGCTAACCCTGGCCCCAGATTATGTTATATATTTAAAACCCATAAACAAAAGGTTGTTGAAATGTTATGTCAAGAAAGAGTTGAATACACCAAACCCAATCCATAAACCATATGTTAAAGTTTAACCAAATTTCCATTGCAAATATATTGGCAAATAAAACACACCTACAAACCATATGTTATATTTTTAACCAAGGTCTGGAGTAGCAGATAAAACTGACGGTTAATCATGGATAGTTGGAGCATGCTCACATGACGTAGACAAGGACATTTCCACGGTTCAAGTTGCGGTTAGAGTTATTTTACCATGACAGGTAATTGGGACGAGTGTTCACAAGTGAGATTTGGTAAAACCTGCAAGCAATGGTTGGTTGGCAGGTGTAACCAATGGATAAATGGTCATGCTGATAGTTTTGGAACCAGGTGACATGTGAATGAAAACCCCAACATGAAATTATAATGGTTAGCACAGAGCTCCAGTGGGAAAACAACACCACATGCCCGAAATCAATGGCAGAAAATCTGTGACATGGCTCTTTTTAGTTGGGTACGGGGCTCACTGACCTAATTAACCATGTGACAATTTTCACATGGCGTAAAGAAAATTTGTCGCTCTACATGGCCGACAAAGCCGAAAATTGTTGGACAGATTGCAGAAGGTGTAATTTGTAGGACATATAGTGCAAAAACTTGAGGAGATCATAATTTTTGTATTTTTTGACCTTTTTGGGAGCAGAAAGAGGCTAGACAGGGATTTTGACAGTTCTGAAGCCATTGGAGCTATCAATGAAGTCATTTGAGCATTTTAATCTAATGTAAACACCATTTTGTTAGCATAATGAAAGAGGCCCAACCATTGGAAGCTGGACCAACATATGTAGCCTAGGAGGGGTGAAATTCTTCATCATCTATTGTGTTTTGTTTACTATTATGGTGATTTTCCCCCTTTTTTATTACAAAAAAATGAACTTTTAATTCATGTTTTTCTGTTTAAGAATTTGAGATAAGAGGCTTAAAAACCCTAATTAATCACTTGAAAAATTTACATAATCCTTAAGAAATTTCACATGCAAATCAGTTTGGTATTAGAGCTTAGGTTTTCTTTGTTGTCATGAGGGTTTAATTGTTTGAATCTCAAGAGAGGACGAGGAAATTTTGTGGTTTCAATTCCTCAAGTTAGGTCAAGGATAAGGAGAGCAAGTTTGCCACAATGTCCACCTCAAATTCCACCCCAAATTGTAGTTGAAGGTCCAAGAAGTATGGAACATGAAGGAGAGCCTGAAAATATGTCAGAGGATGAAAAGGATTTCAGAAAAGAATTTTTTTATATGACAGAAATGGTGAAAGTTCTCTATGAGGAAAGAAACACAAGGTTTTAAGGTGAGAGCTCCAATCCTCCAAAGGGAGATAAGTCTTCAAAAGGACATGGAGGATATGGAGACAAGAATCCAAAAGGTAATGGGAATGGTGACAAACCTCCTTTGACATGACCATTCTCTTCACCTCCATCCTCATTGCCATCTTCACCATCATCTTCTTCCACAGCAATCCCATCATAAATACCTCCACATTCTCCAAAATGTCATGGTAAAATTCCATTTCTAAAACTTGACATAAAGTTTGATTTGCCTATGTATGTTAGAGAGGTAAATGCTAAAATATTCATAATTGGGTACGTCAGCTTGAAGTGTATTGTAGGATACAAAGGATTAAGGATGATGACACCAAGATTCAACTTGCTTCACTAAGAATGGAAACTGCAGCTCTTATTTGTTGGGAAGCCAAAAATCAAGAGGACATGAAGAAACATGGTAAGGTCTTAACCTCTTGGAATTATTTTTTTTCTACCTTGAGAAGAAAATTTTATCCAATAGCATACATGAAAAAATCTATAATGGTCTAGCAAAAATTTAGACAAGGTAAAGGACAAAGTGTGCAAAACTATACTCAAGAATTTAGGAGAAGAACACTAATATTGTGTGTAGATTTGACATCTCAAGAACATTTGTTAAAATACATTGGAGGTTTTCATAGTTACCTAAGACATACTATTATCATGTTTAATACTTCAAATTTAGATGAAGTTTGTGTTTAGGCCACACATCTAGAGGCAAGAGCGAAACACTTTTTAGATGAGACAAGTGAGAATACACTTGAGTCTGGAGAAAAAGAAAAGGGTAAGTTCAAGGGTAAAGGTAAGAAGAATGCATGCATAAAGTTGGAGAAGGATAAACTTACATGAAAACACTATTCCTAATATGGACATGATGAAGATCATTGTATGAAACTTCATCCAGAAATGAGACCCAAGAAGTTGAAAAACAAGGAGAAGGAGAAGACAAACGCAACAATACAACATGATTTAGGTTCTGATTCTAGAGACGAAACAAAGATCACAACAATGGGTTGGAAACGTAAGGACATTGCATGTAAAAGTTCTTCAAGTTGTCTAAATGATACTCTAAATGAAGAAATAATAATTGAGCTTTTCCATATTAGTGTTGTTTCAAAACATACCAAGGTTGACACAGTATTTGATAGTGGTTCATAAGAAAACATTATTTCAAAGGACATTTTCAAGAAGTTAAATTTAGAGACCATTCCACATCCTATACCATATCCTTTAGGCTGAGTGTGTAAGAATTCAAATTTGCAGGTTACAAAGAGATGCATCCTTAAATTTGCAAACACTGAAAAATTTCTTGATGAAGTTTAACTTGATGTAATTCCACTTGATATTTGTGGTATATTTTTGGGAAGCCCATATCTTTATGATAGGAAAGAAATATTTCATCACCATGAAAACAAGTATCACGTGTTCAAGAATGGGTTTGAGTACATTGTTAGAGCGCATAGTAAGAAGATGATTTTGTCTCTTATGAATGCTGGACAAATGAAGAGAATTGTGAATGCTAGTCAAAATTATGCTTTGTTAATGTTCAATCATCAAGATGTTGTGAATGAGGCCTTTTAAGGAAATGAATCGAATAGAAAGTATGATTTCACTGAGGTTGCTAATAGTTGTGATAAGATGTTTCAATATTCTAACATGTTGCCTCCTAAAAGAGGTAAATAAGATGAAGCCAAATTGCAGCAGCATGCATCATTGATGAACAATGATGTGAACAAGATGCCAATGCAAGAGAGTGCAAAGGTCAAAGAGCATGTGCCAAAGTAATTTGACAAAGAGGTATTTGGGTTCAAAATTTCTTCTTGTGGGTTTCACAATTTTTTTTCTTTGAAATGGGTTATTGCATGGCGATGGAAATCACATTTGGTCAAGAGTTGAGCCAAGCGCAAGGCGAGACATGTTAAACATCAACATGCCGACAATGTTCAGGGTGAGAAGAATTTGAAGTTGTTAGTAAGCTTTCCTTTATTGAAGACCAAGGAGGAAATGTGTTTGTTCCTTGAAGGATAGTTTTCTATTTTGAAAATTATGGGAAATTGCAGCAAGATGGTATTTACGACAACAAGTCAAGGTCTCCAAAGTCAGGGAAAATGATCAATTTTCATGAAAAGGTTAAATTGTCGTATTCAAGAAAATTTTAGTGGATTGATACTGGAAGGGTGAGGGAGTTGTACCCTCACCTATTTTTTGACATACAAAGATATTTTTGAGTTCCAAAATATTCTAGTGGGGAGGAATGATCTGGTGGATCAAATTTATGCTCAAAATTTAAAGTTATTGGAATGGTGTGGAACCTGAACGACCACACATAATTTTTCGTTTTGAATCTGGTGAAAATTGTTTCACAAAAAGTCGACGTTGTATTCTCCTATAATAAATTTCTATTCATTTGTGGAAAAAACAAAAAAATTGGGTTTTGGATGAGTAGGGCTACACAATCAGTAGTCTGTACTGTTATTGGTTCCTGACATGGTAGACTCGTTTGTCTCCTTCAGCCAGTCTCCATGTGACACTTGGAAGGTTCTGAGTGGTTTACTTGAGGTTGAGTTTGATTGGTTTTGAGGTTGGTTATGTGGACCAACTAGGAGAGATCACGTGGGCTAACTAGAGGCTGCCACATGGCCTCCTAGTGGCCATTTAAATTTTTTCTAAGAGTCGAGTGAATCCTATAGGAATTGAACACAAAACTGGTTAAGAATAAGCCACAGCCCTTACCGCTACACTGCCGAATGGTTATTAACCATATAGTTTCAAACTTCCATTTAAATTTTATTGTAATGGAAAGTAGGGGTTGGGACTGGGGTTAACCCCCAACCCCATTCCGAAGGCCAGGATCAGGGGCTAAGCCTGAAGCCGAATTATGTTATATATTTAAAACCCATAAAATAAAGGTTGGCGCAATGTTATG
The DNA here is from genome assembly GCA_034641835.2 of Pinus albicaulis. Classification (NCBI taxonomy): domain Eukaryota; kingdom Viridiplantae; phylum Streptophyta; class Pinopsida; order Pinales; family Pinaceae; genus Pinus; species Pinus albicaulis. The sequence continues at coordinate 10,421,244 of MU968381.1, forward strand.
TCATGACATATTTGAATACACCAAACCCAGTCCATAAACCATATGTTAACATTCAACCAAAGTTCCATTGCAAATATATTGGCGGATAGACCACACCTGCAAACCATATGTTATATTTTTAATCAAGTCCTGGAGTGGCAAAGAAAACTAGTGGTGAATCCTAGATAGTTGGAACATGTTGACATGGCATAGACAAGGAAAATTCCACGGTTAAAGTTGCAGTTGCAGTTATGTTACCACAATGGGTAGTTGGGATGGTGTTCACATGTGGGGTTTGGTAGACACTACAAACAATGGTTGGCTGGCGGTTTTAACCAATGGATCAATGTTCACGGTGACAGTTTCGGAACTGGCTGACATGTGAATGAAAACCCCAACATGAAATGATAATGGTTAGCACAAAGATCCGACGGGAAAAAAACATCATGTTCCTGAAATCAACGACAGAAAATTCGCGACGTGGCACATTTTTAGCGAGGTACAGGGCTCACTAGCCTGATTAAGCAAGTGACAATTTGCACCCTGATAATGTCAGTCTTTGCATCCTATCATCAATGATCAAATGGACTCTTATCATGTCTTTTTAGGGTCCCATAGTCAATTTTTTGTCATTTCACAAGGTCTTCAAGAAAAACTTTGGTCAATGGGCATTAGGTTTAGGACTATTTTCAACTCCTTCCAAAATTTTTAGATTGTTGGTCCATGTCATCACTCAACTGAGTGTATCATAATTCATATATTTTCATCATTATCTCAGTCATCATTACCCTAATTTCATTCATTTTAGTACCTCCATTAGGTCATTAGGGTTTCAAGGTCATCAAAATTGTCATTTCGTGCATAAAATCCGACTATTGGAGGAGTGGTAAAAAGGAAAAGTTCTTCAATAATTTTTTATTTAAAATGTAATTTTATGTTTCTATATGTAATAAGTACTTCATGTTCCTAAAAAATTTCAGTTCAATGTTCCAAAGAAGATATAAAAATTTTAGGTTACAAATGTCTAAGGTTACAAAGTTAAAAAAAGAATGAAATTCATGCCTGAAGAGACATGTAGGGCCCATAATTACTTAAATATAATCATTCCATGTCTATAAAATGGAAAAAATACACAAATAAATTTCATTTTCACTCATATTACCTCTTATCATTGAGCTCATTCCTCCTTTGGTGAGAAAATGTTGGTTTTTAGCTGAAAGTGGCAAAAACTACTTGGCTCTGTGCATAGAAGCACTGTGATGCACATCTGGAGGAGGCGTTGCATGTAGGAGAACTGCATTACGCATAGGTACTGTGCACCAGTGTCTTGCACTGTGCATGGGGCAGAGTTGCCCAAATTTTTCATTTGATTAGCAAATTTTGTTTTTCAAAGCTCCACTTAGGATTTTTATTTTTTACCCTCCAAGCTCTATAACAAGTAAGTTAACTCATTTTCATGCCCTACTTTTCTTTGTATGATCACAAGCTTAGTTTCCTAGGTTTTGCATGAATTTCATGGTGTTGGTCTCCAAATGATGGATTGATGCTTTAAAACCTAGCTTCATTGTCCCTACATCTCTGTTTTTAGTTTATACACCATCTCCATCCATCAGATAGCCATTTCCCTTTAATTTATATCATTTCTCAACAAACCCTAAATCTACCCTATGTGTTTCAAGGGTAGGACTATGTTTCACTCTTTTCCACCCCCTCCCCTGACTCATTTATTAAATATTCATTTTTCCCTACTCACTAACATCACTCCACTACATTCCCTAATCTTGTTACATTTCCTTACACTCAAACCCTAGCTCCTACACCATCATCACTACCCTATGTTTTGTTTTTCACAACCCCCTAGACCTATACCTATGATTAAATTATCTAGGTCTATTCCTACCTTACCTATCTCCCTTATCACTTCCCAAACCTTCCTAACACCCTTACGCACCTACCTAAATTTTATGTTTCCTAGTACCAGCAGGTATCATCCCCCCGAGAATAACATTTTCCTTCAAAACTTTCAACCAATCAATACAACCTTGTAGAGTAGCTTTAGCTAAGACTCGAGCAGTTTCTCCCTTTATCCCTCTCCTAACCCCTCCATCCCACTCCTTTTCCACAATCCCCTATTTTGCACCACTAGGGTTTACTGTGCAAACATGAACAATTTTGCTTAAAAATGTGTTACTTACCAAATAGAGATTCATTTTAAAAAATTGAAAGATTTTTTATCTCTAATAGACCAAGGAACAAAAAACTCCTTCATTTTATAGATAGGTATTATGATTTGGGAAATATTCCAAAATACAATTGCCACATGAGGTTTTCTGCACTTCTGGCAAGCTTACCTTAAAGACAGCTTTTTAGGGGTTTGAATAAGGTGTTTGTAATGATTTTATGACTCCATTGTGTAGCAAAAATCCTCATCTTTTCAATGGTGCCTTGAGACCTTGATTTGGACCATGGGAAGGCCTCCAAAAATCACTTTTTCCAAGCGCGTTGCGCATAGAGACACCTTGGGTGAATGAGTTTTTGAAGGCCTTCATATGGATCATTTTAAAAAATGAAATATGTTATGGAAAATAGATATATATATATATATATATATATATATATATATATATATATATATATCTCTGTGTGTGTGTGTGTGTGTGTGTGTGTGTGTGTGGCTAGTTTACCAATATCTCATATTTAAATTTGGATACCAGGAATGTGCCTAAAAATGGCCTCCAAAATGGCACTGCGCATCTGCAATTTTTTGAAATTTTCATTAAATTTTCACTGTGTAATTTTCTCCAATTTCCAGTTTGAATTTTGTAAATGTTAAAAAGTGAAAGTATATGAATTTAAAATTCAAAAATTAAGTGTAAATGGTAAAATGGAGTTGAATAGGTGTCTTATCCTCCATTTATTTCTTTGAGGATATGTCTCTTAGTGATTAGATAAAGGAGGAATTTGTTGTGTAACCTCCCATTAGGGGAATTTTGAGGTCTAAAATGGGCGTCCTAAGAAAAATGTACAACCAAAATCAACTTTATATGAACCAATAGGATTAAAGATGATGATCTCAACCATGGGGGATGATTCACAATTTTTGGAGTAAAAAAATAAAAATATTAAAAAATAATAAAATAATAAAACTACTTTTTCAACTTATCTCCCTAAGTTTTTACTCAAATTTCGAGTAGGCATATGCATTGGATTAAAAATTAACTTCCTCATCCAAGGATTACCCATGTTTCATACTTTTGATGGACCCTGCTACACGAAAAATGAGAAATACATGAAAAAACGTGATTGCGATCACGTTTTTAATGTATTTTTCATTTTTCATGTAGATGGGTCCATTGAAAGTATGAAACATAGGTATTCCTTGGATGAGGAATAAAATTATGCATGCAACAAGTGTTTCTATTTGAAATTTGTGTAAACCCATATGGAGATAAGTTGAAAATGTGTTGAAAAAATAGTTATTTCTTTTTTCCTTCTAAACTTTGGTGATGTAATCCAATATTATTTTATTATTTCCACCCTAACCTGCGTTTTTGTATAATTTTGTAATAGTCAGTCCTACGTAAGGGTTTTGGGGTGGGTCAAAGCCCCTAAAGTTTTGTAATGGCTTAAAGGGTAGTTATAGGGTCCGCAAACCAAGGTTTGCAAACCATAGGATAGCGAAGGCTATGATATTATAAATAGATAGATAGTTGGGTCTAGTACGTAAGTAAGTCAATAGAGTGATGCTACGTGCGAATTTTTAAGATATGTCTAGGTTTTTTTGGGTAAGGCCTCCTGCTAGCTGTGTGCGTGGAGATCCGAAGTCCTGCTGTGTGCAGACCTCGCTAGGCTGTGTGCACAGGCTATGTTTGGGTTGTAAGTGGATTTCTGATGCTAATGAATGTAGAATATATTTGAAGTATCTTTGTTCTATCTAGATTAATTGTGTTTACTATTGAAGTGCAACTGTGATATTGATTCAAGTTGCGAATGTATCTGTGATTGGGAATTGGCTGCGATTGTAATGTTCTGTGATGATATTTTCTAATGCGCACGTGGATGTTAACGTATTGATTAGATATGTTAGTAATAATAGCTTTTCTATGGTTATGTGTTGATTATACTATTAAAAGAGCTGCGAATAGACTCATTCTATGCGAACCTACTAAGTTGCAACACAGATTTGCCTTAAATTACCTACTCTCTCCCATGGTGTGGAAACCTGGTTCTAGCACCCTCCCATCCTACTTCAGGTGAGACCTTGGCCCATGCAAGTAGGTCATTGCCGAAAGGGCCAGTAGTATAGGGGTTTGTTGGCAAAATTTAACCTCTGAACCTGGGTCACGACCCCTCAAGCCAACAAATGGTTCTGTTGCCGGGATCGGGAGCATTTTGAGAGAGAGATCGGGTAATGCCACGAGGTCATTGGAGACCTGATAGGTTGGAAATTGAAGACTGGTTTGAAAGATAGATTCAGGAATTTTCTGTAGAGGAGAATCATAGCACGAAGCTGAAAACTGAGAAGTGGAAGAAAAAGTACATCTTCATTGAATTCTATGAAATTTTTATTGTAACCTTTGCACATGAGCTTCAGGAGTGGTTGGTAAGGCTCGTAGAATTCCAGATGTGTTGGAAGGACGATCAGGTTATGCAGTGGACACCAGAATTGATTCAACATCTGGAGAGGACTGACAATACAATCACCCGTACGGTAGTTCACTAGGTGGATAGCGAACTGGGAGGATTCGTGACAAAATTCATAGTTGATTAGTTCATATCTTATTCTGAGGCAGAGTGGAGATTCTTCAAAGGTTTCTGGGGTAAGTTCTTGAAAAAATTGTCATTGTTAATCAAAATATTAATGTGCGAAAAGGGTGTTTTGTGCAGCCACACTGAATGAATGACCTCTGATCAAAGCGAGATTCTAACACAAAGTGGGAAGTACTACCAAACCAACCGAGAAGGGGATAGATCCATCTACAGTCCATTAAGAGAGTCGACTGTGCACACAGGAAATAGTCCTCCAGCTACACCACCTTCAAGTCAACATAAGGGTAAAAACTCACCCACACCTCTGCCACCACTAGAAGAAGATATGGTGACACATATGAAGCTACCCACCTTCAAGGGTGTAGGAGACAAAAATATGGACCAATTTTGGTTTGTAGTAGAATCAATATAGACTGTGCAGAATGTGGCTATCGATGCTATAAAGAGAGTGCATTTATCCCTTGCCTTTGAAGGAGGGGCCTTGGACTGGTATATGGGGTACGTAGGCCAGCATGCAGATCCATCTATTCAGGAGATTAAGAAAGCTTTAAAACAAAAATTCTGGAAGCCTAAGTCCTACTCGCAGCTAGTAACTAACCTAAAAGACTTTAGACAGGGACCCACTGAGTCTGTATGGGAAGCTAATTAGTGGTTAAAGAAGGTTATCAGAGATGAAGAATTTTAGTATGATGATAGGCAGCACAAGGAATGGTTTATCCCTATGCTGCTACCTCACCTCCGCGGACCTATGGGTCAGCAGGTGATTGAGATGCAAGAGAAAGCCTTGGATATTGCTATGAAACTGGAAGTTGCACCAAGAGACGATGCCCAGTTTGGGGTGCAGCAGATCCAGGGATAGTTGGAGGGAACGCACCTTGAAATCCAGAATATACGAAAATAACGAGGGAAAGAAGCTAGCCCATACATATGGTGCATACGATGCAGGGTGTCTAGCCACACCAAGGATTAGTGCCCTCTCTTGGAAGACTACATGCAGGTTGGGGGACCTAGCCCATTGCACCCTAAAGAAGCTACAGGGGTGAGTGGTCCAACATTATGGTGTGTTGATTGTTGCATTTTCGGACTACACAATACCAACCACTGTCCCCGTCTTGGTGCTTATGTTACAGAGTTAAAGCAGCAATGGTGTCGATTTTTCTCCTCTGTGGGACATGACAAGCATAACTGTTAGACCTATGACTTAATGATAGAACGGGGAAACCTATACAAAGTACAGGTTGATCCTTCTTCACCACTATCTCCCTCAAGTAGAGGAGGCATTCGAGCAAGAGGTAGGGGAGGGGGAAGGGGTGCAGGCACAGGTCAGGGAAGAGGGAAACTGATCTGTTACAACTATGGCAAAATAGGGAACTTTGCAAGGGACTGTCCAAACACTGCACAACAATCTTGCTGGTATTTTCGACAATTGGACCATGTGATTGAAGACTGTCCAGTCCTGATAGCAAAAATGCAGGAAAAGCAGCAGATACCTACACAAAATGTGCAGAGGGTTAAGGCAGAACCGCATGATGAAGGACCAAGTATTAATGTCATAACGCACAATGACATGGCTACTAGAGGAGCTAAAGAGAAGGTTGCGGCTAAACCCCTTATTCAGAAGGCTGCTATCAAAAAGGAAATCATAGACCTACAAAAGGAGAAATAAATCTTTGTCACAGCCCACAAGGACTTTTCCAAGGATGAGGCATCTACCTCCAAGGCTCGAGCAAACCTAAGAGTGGACAATGAATTTAAACCATTCCTACAAGCATGTATGAAGCTGCTATGCAACTAGAAGGCGGTAGAAAATCTTCAAATATTGATAGATAACTGCGCGGAAAGAACTGACCCTCCTACATAGGTTAGATGTGTTCACAAGCTGTACAAGCACAAGAAGGGCACAGGGCGGGAGATGCGGCTAAAATCTCAGATCGACGACTATGAAATGGATGAGGTCATCTTGGATCTGGGATCAAATGCAAATGTACTACCTAAGAAAACCTAGCAGCAGATGGGAGAACCTAAGCTGGAATGGTCCACTATATAGCTACACATGGCTAACCAATGGAAAATCATACCTTTAGGGAGGCTGTCAAAGATTATGGTAGATATCGCAGGAGTTAAGGTACACGCATATTTTGAATTCATTCAAATTGTGGAAGTTACAAACCCTTATCATGCGCTCCCAGGACTGGAGTGGATGATAGATATGGGAGGCATTATCAATATAAAGAAAAGGAGCATGGTTTTTGAAAATGAGGTTACAAGGATGATAGTCCCACTAGACCCTACAGAAGGATAGTGGTATACAAAACCGGTGTGCGAAGAAGAGGATGTGGATCACATTTATAAATTAATGCTCGGGATGAGGATTGCATCAATCCTACAGCTGATGGTGTGCTTTGTTGGGAAAAAGATAGTGAATGCCTCTCTGAATCTGATGGGGAGATAGAAAATTGGCAGAATCAGTTACATGATGTATCTGCACTGCGATGTCTGAGGATCATGAAGAGCTTCCGATGTATCTACTCAGAGGTAAGAAAATTTCCCTACTTTGATGGTTCTGGTAGTGTTAGAGATTTTCTGTGAACATTTGAAGCTGAAGTCCCAAGGGAACAAAGAATGTGGGCACTCAACCTAGCAATGCGGGCAACCCTGACGTGGTGGTGGGAAACACATAAGGGGACATTCCAGGATTATGAGGAATGTCATGAAATGATGGTCTTGCATTTTGAACCCTTGGTTCACCTACGTGTGAAGACTTTCCTTGGCCCAGGCAACCCGCATGAGCACTTTTCCGCATGGAGGGAAGAATGGTGTGAAAGAACTATGGACGAATGGGTCCACCTGTTCATTCATGCCTTGGGGCCAATTCCCACTACATGGTATTTAGATATAAAACTACATCAGCGCACCCGTCACTGGGAAACCCTAAAGGATGAGTTTGTAGGGACGTTGGGATTGATAGGCGGAAAGGAGGGTGCTCGAAGAAGCCCTGCAAGATATATATGCCTTAGTATTTGATGAATCACACCCTCGAGCAGCATATGGGGTGCCAACGTGGGAGACTAAGACACAGGATATTTTCAACTTCCATAATCTGTCAATGGAGGAATGTGATGAAGACCCACGAAATATATCTATCCCAGAGTTGGAGGGAGAGCACGCAGTTGCAGAACACCGTTGTAGACCGTTGATCTGACCAAGCCTCTTAAGCTACTTGAAGTAAACATTGGAATGGAGGAGCAACCCAAGCTAGCTAAAATTGGAGACTACTGGGATGATGGTATTGTTGTAAGAGTTGAAGAACTCCTCACAGAGTACCAAGACCTATTTCCTTTGAAATTCTTAGAACTCAAAGGGATTACAGGGGACCTATGGGTCATGCACATCACTTTAGAACCAGATGCGCGCCCTATGAAGCAACGCCCTTTTCGATTGAAACCCAACTATAAGCAAAAAGCTAGGGAATAATTGGATAGAATGATAGCCACGGGTATCATCAAACCAGTTGAACAGTCAGATTGGGTAAGTTCTATGGTAGTTCAGGAGAAAAATACTAAAGGGGAGATACAGATTTGTGTTGACCTGTGCAAATTGAATGATGCCTGCGTACATGATCCCTTTCCTATGCCATTCTCAGATGAAACCATTGATAGCTTGGGGGGGGCAGGAAGCATACTCATTTATGGACAGGTTCTCAGGCTACCATCAGATCCGAATCGCACTTGAAGATCGCAGCAAAACTACGTTCACCACTAAATGGGGATCTTTCCAGTGCACTGTCATGCCATTTGGTCTCAAGAATGCCCCTGCCATATTTTCACGGGTGGTGATTGTAGTATTCAAGGAGTTCATCCACAAGTTTTTGGAGGTATATTTTGATGACTAGAATGTGTTTGGGTTGGTAAAGAAGCACATATCAAACTTGCGCATGATGTTGGACGCCTATAGAATGCTCTAGATTTCCATGAATATCAAGAAGTGTATATTTTTTGTACCCTTTGGGATCTTTCTAGGACACATAGTCTATTGAAAAGGATTGATAGTTGACCCTGCCAAGGTCGCAGTTATCATCAACCTGGCGGTCCCTACAACTGAGAAACAGTTGTGCTCTATTCTCAAACATACAAGCTACTATAGGAAGTTCATTCAAGGGTACGCGCTAATCACAATACCCATGGAAAAGTTGCTAAAGAAGGATTTTTTGTATTTTTGGGAGGAGGAGAGTCAAAAGAGCTTCGAGCTACTCAAGGAGAAGATGGTCCCTGTGCCTATCTTCATATTCCCTGACTGGGCGAAGGTTTTCCAAGTTCATGTAGATGCATCAAGGATTGCCCTAGGAGCTATTATTACACAGCTTGGGGAAGGATGCATCGACCATCTAGTTGCATTTTCTAGTAGAAAACTCTCTAGTGCGGAGTGTAACTACTCCACTACTGAGTGCGAGGGGTTAACCATGGTATATGCCCTGCATAAAACTAACATTACCTGCTAGGAGGGCACTTCAATATGTTTACAGATCACTCGGCTTTGAAGTACCTATTGAATAAGCCTATGTTTGGGGGGAAGATTTGCCGATGGCTGCTACTATTTCAAGAATATGACTTTGAGATCATTGCAAAGCCAGGGAAAATAAATTCCAGGCCAGACCACTTATCCCGAATTGAAAGTGGCAAAGAGCTAACCAACCTAGAAGAAGGATTGCCTAATGCACAACTGTTTGCTATTAAGGTAGTTGATGCGCACTTTGCCACATCATTCACTTCTTAAATACGAGAATGGCACATGTAGAGTATTCGGTACAATAGAAGAAAGAACGGTTAACTGCACCGTGGATTTTACCATCATAGTGGGCCACCTATATAAGCTAGGAGTTGATGAGGTGCTGCAAAGGTACATTTTGGAGCATGAAAGGCATTCCATCTTACCAGAAGCCCACGAGGGAATAGAAGGAGGTCACTACGCAGGGAAATCAATGGCACAAAAAATCTTGAGAGCTAGGCTATGGTGGCCCACACTACATAACAACTCTCATGATTAATATTGCAAAGCCTGCGACACATGGCAAAGGACATGAAGGCCATCGTGCCGAGATGAAATGCCCCTGCAACCATAGATGGCCCTGAAAGAATTTGAAAAATGGGCTATCGACTTCGTTGGGCCCATCAACCTGCTAGGGAAGAAGACAGGTGCACGCTACATCATCACTGTGACTGATTATGTAACCAGATTGGCCGAAGCGCAAGCTATGAAAGATTGCACTGTAGATACCATTGCACACTTCATTTTTGAACATATTCTAACCATGTTTGGCTATCCTAAGATCTTGATGAGTGATAGAGGTACACATTTTGTTAACGAAACAATACAGGCCTTGATTGAAGAATTTCGGATCCACCGCACGAAAAGCACCCTGTATCATCCACAGGAAAATGGAGATGTAGAAGCTTTTAATAAAATCTTGGAGCAGGAATTAACCAAGGTCTATAATGTTGATGGCAGCGACTGGGACATGCGCATCCCATTAGTTCTTTGGTCGTATCGAACCACCTACAAGAAATTGATTGGGAAAACACCATTTAGGATGGTTTATGGAAAGGAGGCCATTATGCCCATGGAGTATATTGTTCCTAGCCTGCGCATCATAGCCTTTACAAACATGGTAGAGCCTAATATCATGGAGGAGCAGTTAGCGTAGCTCATGGCCTTGGAGGAAGATCTTTTCATTTCTAACTTCCATCAGCAAGCCTAGAAGGCCCGGGAAAAAGCATGGCATGACAGACATATTCGGTAAAAGATGTTTTCGGAGGGAGAATTGGTCCTGCTCTATGATAGCTAGTTTGCGAAGCACCCAAGGAAGTTCTATTAGCACTGGATACGTCCCTATTTGGTAAAGGAAATTATTGATGGCAGAGCTTTTCGGTTAGCCATGCTATGCAGTGATATGGTACCAGGATATGTCAACGACAGCTGGCTCAAACTATACTAGACCAAATGACTATATGGTCGGCGTAGCTGTATTGGGTGGCATACACACAGGATGGAAGAAAACCACAGACCAGTCTGTTATCTGCGTAAAGATTATTCATAGGTCTAGAAGCCCGGGGAAGTGGGCTGGGAGCGCAAGGGTTGATCATAGCCTGAAAAGATGCGCTGGGAGCATAGGAGGTGCGCTGGTAGTGCAGGGGTAATATAAAGCTAAGAAAAATAGCCGTTGGAACAACAAAATTGGTTTAAAAGAATATTTTACCATTGGAAGGAGCGGGTGGCCAGAAATTAATGAGGCGATTTTAGAAGATTTTTTACCGTTTACTTGATGATAAGTTTCTGATAAGCTTCATCCAACCGTTGGTTGATCTCCAAGGCTATAAAAGTATAAGAGTAGATCAGTAGGGGGTTTTGTGCATCTTGAAAAATTTGTACTTTGTGAAACTTTGTGACTATTGCGCTTTGTTAATGTCTGGGCGAGCTACTCCCTCTGATAGCAGCAATCCTGAATTTATCTTCCAATCAAGAATGACGGCAACTAATCCAGCTGAATCTTCGCAGACCGTGGTCTCTACTGATGAGGTTGAAGAGGTCACCCCTAAGGTTGAGGAGGCTATCTCCACACCAAGCAAGGGAAAACAGGTAGAGAAGAATAAGGGGAAGGGAAAAGCCAAGAGCAAGGGCCAAGGGGGACTGCAAAATGGGCCAGGGTGAAGCCACATACCTCCCCGCGAAACATGAAATCCCCGTGAATGGTGCCCCAGACACGTTCACCTAACCCTTCAAAGCGACCTCTGTATGCTCAAGAAGAGGCCCAAATCGATGAACCAATAAGATAGCTACCACCCTATGTTCGGCCTTGCAGGCCCTCGGTGCGCACACCCAAGAATCTCGATGGGATGCATGCCTATCTGTAAATGTCTTTGATTCTAGGCAAGGTCCCTATCATTGGAGAGTTCTTTGGCAAGCTCCACATGGTCAAATTCGATGATCATGACCTGGCCAACTTGGAGGCCTTTCCAGAATTGGTAGCGAAATTATATCTAGAAAGGGTATTGGAGGATGATGTACTGAAGGAAGTCCCTTTGCCATGGGCAAGCAGATTGGCTGGATCCAGATTATTAAATCTACAACGGATGCCTCATTTTTTCCACTACAATGTCACCGACCGACTCGTGTGCCAGCTAGTAGCTCTTGTCCATGATGGATCCTTATGGATCTAGGGCCGCATTCCCATAGATGTAGTGCTCATTCATCGTATTACTGGTCTTCCCATGAAAGGGCTAAATCCCATGGAGTGCATCGGCAAGAAATATGAGCAGAAGATTGCTGATAAGGTGCGCGATGATTACCACGTTGAACGGAACACTCGAGGGTTCATGATCATCACTATCAACGACCTTGGTGCGTGCATGGGCACCTTGTTGTTAGCATGCAAGATTATGCACAAATGCTAGGTTGCCATAGTCCCTGTATATGTAGTTTCATTGGTTGGGCACTACGAGAAAGTGGTGTGCTTCAATTAGTCCCAGTTCCTATGCAATGAATTTTTGGAGAACGTACGCGAAGCCTAGGATCATGGAAGGGCATTCTGCTACTCCTGGTTGCTACTTCTCATCGGGTTGGTCGCATGGGAAGCCCCGAAAGACTCGGTCCTCCTTGAGCTCAATTCGGATATGTGTGAAGGGGTGTGGTATACGAATCTGTGGGATTCAAACAATGAAAAGCACATTGAAGATAATAAGTTCTTTTGGGTTCTATTTCAGAGCGGGATCGCAGCTGCCATCCACTCCCGGCCGCGCTTGTCACCAACAATATATGATAAGTACAAGAGCATCACAGCATTTCAAGTCACAATGCACAATGTGAAGATCCAAGGCCACAAGGATCCAATGTGGGTATCATTGTCGTATATGGTTGCTGACGAAGAGATTGACCACCTTATTGCTACTTGGCCTCCACACACAAAACTTGGCTTCAAATCAGGTATGCAGGACACTACAGGTACGAGCACCAAGAAGGTCACCCTGCCTGACACCACCAAAGAGACCAAAGGACAGGGAAAAAATTCCAAGAAGGGTGCGGAGACAAAATCATAGAAGGATTCACAACAGGATCTGGGCGTAGAGGGTCTGGATGCGGGGGCTACTGACTCCACTCAATGTACAAAATATACTGGTGAACCTATTAAAGGACAAAGGAATAAACAATGAGCTACAAGACCAGATCGAGACACTGGGACTACTCTGACAGAGGAGGATCTGGAGCAAATCATGGACGCAGTCACCCTGGCCTAAGAGGATAAATGGCTGGCTTTGGAAGAGCAGCAGAAGGCCATGGTCACTACACTCCAATCTGAGCTCCGAGATCTACAGCTCAAAAATAACACCCTATAGACGAGTATGATTCAGACAAGGCCGCCCCCAGCTTCAAGTAGTGAATTGATCAGCACAACGGAAATCTGCCTCTGCCCCCTGCTAGGCACTGCATTTTTCCTAAGCTCACCTGCCTTAGGAGCACAAGTCCAGGCCTACACAAAAGTACAGTTGGATTTAGCCCGAATACTGCATGAAACACTACAAGTCCTACACACATCCCTGTTCGAGAATATTCAACATAGAGACCGACGACTGCACCAACATCTCAGTATAGCTGAGCAGACGATTGTGGAGAAAATTGCTGAGGTGTCCCAGGCACAGGATCCATGAACCCTTACCACCACGCAAAAAACTGAGCTATAACACCTAATCAGTTGGCTCTGCGTAGATGTCACTGAGGATATCCCAGCTTCTACTACCCCCAAGGCTAAAATTGAGGGGCTTTTTACAGCACTAAATGCTTCAAGGACTTAAATTCAAACTGTCAAGATGGAGATGGAATAGTATATTGCTGCCCTACAGGCCAAATTGCAGCCAAAGACTCCCCCCGAGTTAAGAGCCAAGCAAGCCACATTGGTCACAGAGGCCACCAATACTATTACTACTCAGAATGCTCAGGGCACAGAGTTGTTGGAGAAAACCAAGTAGTTATGGCCCAAGGTACAACACGACCCTCTCCTTCATGATTTTACTCAAGAACTATGCCAAAAGGAGGAAGAGTTTGAACAACTTCAAGCTACTATGTCCACTTTGGTTCCAACTCATCGCCTGGCATGACTACGTACTAGCCACACACTTCGGGATGACATTGAAGAGCTCTGTCACAAAAAGAAGGTTCTTAGTGACCACCTTGAGCCTTCGGCCGATGAAGCCCTCAAGCTCTCTTAGGAAGTGGATGTTGCGGTAAAAAAACTGAACCATACATTGGAAAGTGTCATGGCTACTACAAAAGGTCCAAATTTATAGAAGTTGGTGGATATTGCTCAGAATGCTGCTGCGCAGAGTGAAGGAGTGCTGCCCCCGCTGGTTGATGCGATCAAGTAGATGCAGGCAAAGATGCAAACCCCACAATCATAGTGACTTGGGACAAGCCATAAGATTGTGTTGGGGGCCTGTTGGAACAGGGTTCCCTAACCTATGTTTTTGTATAATTTTGTAATAGTCGGTCCTGGGTAGGGGTTTTGGGGTGGGTCAAAGCCCCTAATGTTTTGTAATGGGTTAAAGGGTAGCTCTAGGGTCCGCAAACCATCGTTTGTGGACCATTTGATAGCAAAGGCTACGATATTATAAATAGATAGATATTTGGGTCTAGTAAGTAAGTAATTCGATGGAGTGTTGCTACTTGCGAATTATTAAGATCTGTCTGGGTTGTTTTGGGTAAGAACTCCTGCTGGCTCTATGCGCGAAGATCCTTAGTCCTGCTATGTGCAGACCTTGCTAAGCTGTGTGCGCGGGATGTGTTTTGGTTGTAAGTGGATTTATGATGCTAATGAATACGGAATATAGTTGAATTACTTTTGTGCTATCTAGATTAATTGTGTTTACTGTTGAAGCTCATCTGTGGTATAGATTTAAGCTGTGAATGTATCTGTGATTGGGAATTGGTTGTGATTATAATGTTCTGTTATGGTATTTTCTAATGCACAGGTGGATGCGAATGTATTGATTAGATATATTATTAATAATAGCTTTGCTATGCTTATGTGTTGATTATACTATTAAAAGAGCTGCGAATAGACTCATTATGTGCGAACCTACTAAGTTGCAACACAGATTTGCCTTAAATTACCTACTCTCTTCCAGGGTGCGGAAACTTGGTTCCAAAACCCTACCATACTACTTTAGGTGAGACCTTGGCCTACGCAAGTAGGTCATTTCCGAAAGGGCCAATAGTATAGAGGTTTGTTGGCAAACTTGAACCTCCAAACCTGGGTCAGGACCCCTCAAGCCAACATTAGTAGAATTCAGATAGATGCATGCATTTGACTTTCTTGCTGGAAAATCCGACCTCCAAGGTAGGATTTCGAGCTTAGTAGCTATATGAGGCCTTTTGTAATCATTTTCAAGGGTTGGAATATTAGACATTGAACTAGTGTATTTCAGTTTGACAAAGTAATCCAGTGAATGCAGAGAAAAGTTGCAACTTAAATTTAAGGATTCATGTGGTGATCTTGTATGACTATGTTTCTCTTTTGCAATTCACTCCATTGAATGCTTTCTCTTTCCATTACATATCTACTGCTTTCACTCATTGTCTTTAAAGTTTTTAATTAGGATTCATAAGGAATACATGCTTTGTTTTGATGAGATGATGATGTTGTGTTTAATTTCCTCTTAAGGAATGAATTCATATTTATATGCTTGTTCTTTATCTCTCTTTTCATCCTACCATAACCATACAGCCTGAAGGGTAATTCACGCTTGCCTACCTTGCCCCTTTATTCGCCTGCAATTTTTTCTCTTATAACCCTAACAGAGTTTTCAAGCCTAGTTCTAAAGGTCCATTTTCATCCAACACAAAAATCCAAATCAAAAAAACCCTAATCTGCATATCTAGCCTAAAATCTCCTTGATCCAGTCAAATTGGTTGTGAATCTCTTTGAGAGAGCCCTCTCAGCCTAGTAGGGCTAGCTACTAGGTCAAAGTGGTATGTGGTCACCTTTGCTAGTCTCCTCAACCTTCGAAAATCCGATGGAGTGCTAACATCTTGGCGCCATTGCCGAGGAACGAAGTGATAGATCTTCCCTACGAAAGAAAGAAAAGGATCAGATCTGATTGATGATGGTTAACAATGATCAAGCATAAGAAGGTTGTGCATATTTCATCTGACGACTCCAGTGTCTAAGAATCCAAAGGTTTATAATTTTCATGGAAAATCCACTTCTAAATATCTGGTAGTCTGAATAACTTCTTGGTGACTTCATTGTTGTCAAGATGGATTCAACTACTTGAAGGTATGCTCCTATGAATTGAGCTCATATTCCTAGTTTTTTTAATTGGATTCCTTGTATAGATTGGAAAACAAAACTGCCAAAGTTTAAAGGTCGAGACAGAGAAGATGCTATTTTTCATTTGGTCAAATTTCATTTTCATATTCAGAGACTAAAGATTGAATTTCCTGAAGATTTTATGATGAAGATGTTTATGGATACCTTGGAGGAAAAAGTGATATCATGGTATGAAGGTCTACCATCTACTAGCTTATATTCTTTAAAGGACTTTCGTTCGGTTTTCTTTCAACATTATCAAAGCTCTAATTTTTCCTTGTTGATGATTCATAATTGTTGCAAG
Source organism: Pinus albicaulis (assembly GCA_034641835.2). Lineage (NCBI taxonomy): Eukaryota > Viridiplantae > Streptophyta > Pinopsida > Pinales > Pinaceae > Pinus > Pinus albicaulis. Next base: position 10,437,653 of record MU968381.1, read on the forward strand.
ATTTCTGAAAATTTCATTGAGTTTCTTGAAAATTTGAATGGAGATGAAGAGTGTCTAGATGATGAGATCATAGAAGCCCTTTATGATTTTTCCTCCCAAAAATAATCAACAGCTTCCTCCTTGGATGAAATAGACTTAGACCAAAAAGGGAAATGCCTATTCCTGATCCTGAAAATGAAAATCATCAAGCCAATGTTAACTGCTATAAAACTCAAGTTTCTCCTATGTCTGAAGATGAAATAGATCAGCTCTTGAAAAGCCATGTTACATCCAAAGCTAATGCAAGTTTGTAGTGTTCACATAGTCAAGAATGTGTTAGTGAAACTTCTTCCATTATTGAAAATGAAAATCTGAGTTTAAATGATGACAGTCATGAGACTGATGAAAGTATACAGGAAGTTGTTGTGAGTAAGCCAATTTGTGATGATGATTTCCTGCAAAGAGATCAGCTAATAGGGACTATTTATTTCATTAATAGGATAAGGTTATCATGTTTAATAATCATGATTTTTTTTTTCTATTCAAGGATGATTTAAACTATGAATTTGAGGAGTATGATCCTAAGATAGACAGTGTGCAAGAGATAGAGTTAGAGTTGTATGTGCTTTAGGAATTTGCAACCAACACTCAGATAGCAGAAGGTCATACTTCCCTATGCCTTCCTATGGATCAACAACCAAGTATTATTTCAGATAAAAATGAAGGGTGTGCTTTTGTTTTTGCTGGATCTCAAGAAAAGGTAACATTTCATATTTTTGAAGATCCTTTTACTGATTTTCTACAGTTAGCAGGGAAGATGTATTTTCTTGTTTTCATGGACCAGAAGCACATATTCAATGGACACTTGGAGTGGCATAGCTTTTGTTTTTTCTTCTTGATCGAGAAAAGTGAGAGAAAAATTCGGGTAAGTAGCCATCTGCAGGATTGGTTACACTGGAAGGATCACTTCACATGATTGTACATATGTCTTCAGCAGGAGGGTGGTTTTTATAAATATTTGAAGCCCTCAAGTCTCGGTGACATGCAACCATCAATAAGTTTTGTAATTTTTTATTTCAGTTAGATTTAGTCATTTTATCATGTTAAGTTTTCAGTATTCAGTTTGGATTTTAACTTTTGACTCCATACCCAATGGTTATGCTACTTGGTCTACGTTGTTCTTGACACCTCCAATGAGGTTTCATCCCCTGTTGGAGCCAATGTTAGTGTCAATATTTTCATCCTGTCACCAGTGATCAAATGGACTCTTATCGTGTCTTTTCAGGGTCCCATAGTAAAATTTTTGTCACTTCACTAGGTCTTCAAGAAAAAAATTGGTCACCGTGCATTAGGTTTAGGACTATTTTACACTCCTTCCAAAATTTTCAGATTGTTGGTCCATGTCATCACTCAGCTAAGTGTATCATAATTCAGATATTTTCATCATTATCTCAGTCATCATTACCATGATTTCATTCAGTTTAGTGTCTCCATTATGTCATTAGGGTTTCAAGGTCATCAAATTTTCCATTTCAGCATAAAATCTGGCAATTGGAGGAGTGGTAAAAAAGAAAATTTCTTCAATAAAATCTGATTTAAAATGTAATTTTATGTTTCTATATGTAATATGTACTTCATGTTCCTAAAAATCTGCAGTTCAATGTTCCAAAGAAAATATAAAAAAGTTCAGGGTACAAATGTCCAAGGTTACAAAGTTAAAAAAATAATTAAAATCATGCTTCAAGAGACATGTAGGGCCCATCATCACTTAAAGATAATCATTCCATGTCTATAAAAGGACAAAAATAATCAAATAAATTTCATTTTCACTCCTATTACTTCTTATCACTGAGCTCATTCCTCTTTTGGTGAGAAAACACGGTTTTTTTAGCTGAATGTGGCAATAATTGCTTGGCGTTGTGCATATAAGCACTATGTTGTGCATCTGGAGGAGGCGTTACGCATAGGAGAACTGCACTCCACATAGGTGTTGCACACTAGTGGCTTGCGTTGCACACGGGACAAAGTCGCCCAAATTTTTCATTTTATCACCATATTTTGTTTTTCAATGCTCCACTCAGGATTTTTTTTTACCTCCAAGCTCTATAACAAGTAAGTTAACTAATTTTCATGCCCTCCTTTGCTTTCTATGCCAAGAAAATGATCTCAAGCTTAGTTTCCTAGGGTTGGCATGAATTTCATGGTGTTGGTCTCCAAATGATGGATTAATGCTTTAAACCCTAGCTTCATTGTCCCTACATCTCAATTTTTAGTTTATACACCATGTCCATCCATCACATATTCATTTCCCTTCATTTTCTATCATTTCCCTGCAAACCCTAAATCTACCCTATGTCTTTCTAAGGTAGGACTTGTTGAACCCTTAGTTAAACTGAGAGGGGGGGGGGGGGTGAATCAGTTTAACACATACATGGACTTTTAAAACTTTTCCATTAAAACTTATTTACACCTTCATTTCATGTTCAGCTTAATATGTGAGTAATCTTAGAATGTGAGCAGCAAGTATTAATATAATCTAACAGCAAACTTAATATGAGAGCAACAAGTATTAAGCAGATTAGATAAACCATATCATCACATAAACATCATGCACAGAGACACCAGATGTTGAGCTCCAAGAATGTTCTTTCTTCCACCACATTCCACTCCATTTATTTTATCCATTATTAATCCCAAGCTCAAATGATCAATGAAATTAGTTAAAATTGCTTTAAGAATGAATATTATGACTAACTTGCTATGTTTTTATGATTTCGTCATTATAGTGCTTTTTGAACTAGGACTAGCTACAGAATGCAGACATTCTGTAGCTAGTTGCCAATTCTGCAGTCGTCTTCATGTTTAAGCAGGTTCCAGATAACCTCTAAGAGAAAACCACACATGGTCATATTCCACATCACGCCTTTAGCATTTTTTGCTCTCCATGAAGATTGAACGGAATTCTGTACGTGGTTATGCACGTGAGAACTCAAACAAGGAGATAGACTCCTAATAGGACAAGGACAGTCCAGATGTCCTTTGTCATATTACGATGCCACCTTTAGAGTTATAGTTTGATTTTAATATGGAAAGACAGTAATCCCTGTGTTATCTCAAGTTCTATTATGTAAATTTGCTATAAATGTAGCTCGGGAAACCGAGAGACAAGGTTATATTTTTGTTAGATTTTATGGTTGACTGCTAGATCTTTGAAGTCCGAGAATACTCTGTTTTGAAGTGATTCCTCTTTAATGAAAGAAGCAGCATTTATTTGAACGCGTTGAGTCGATCTTGAACTAGATTTCGTGCTACTCTGGTGGTAGAGGGCCCCTGCCTCCTGAGCGGCCTTGTTTATACAGTAGATAAGTATTTTAGTCTTGTTTTTATTTCTAGTTTAGGAAAGTTTCTGAAGTTTATGTTCATACTTGTTTTCGTTAATTATCACAGTTGGAATTACTCTAATAAGCTCTTCCAAAATATCATTATGATGAATAAGGCATAGCTGTGGTATCTTACTCTTACAAAGCTCTTCCAAAATATCATAACAATGAGTAAGAAGTAGCTGTGGTGTCTTAGATTTTAGTTGTATTTGCTTTCAGTCTTGTGTTTATGTTCAATTTCTTTGAATGATACAGCCATACTTGTTCTCACAAACTCTTCCAAAACATCATTCATACTGAACGAGATGGGCTGTAGAATTCCTTAGGTTAGTTGCATGTTAACTTAGTTATAACACTCCAGAGGTATAATGCATGTGATTCAGCTCTGTCATTTCATTTCCAGTTTGATAATGGCTTTTTAGTCTAAAATTGTTCACTGTACTTAAAATAGACTAGTGGCACTCTAGTTTAGTTTTATGTCGCTGTATTAGAACTCCATTTTAGTTGCCATCCATTTCATTTTAAATCATATTAGTTGTTAAATTTAAATACCACGGTCTTAATTATTTACAAAACTTCTTTTTTTCCAACCTCATATTAAAACATAATAATTTGGACAGGAGTTGGTATCAGTCTAAGACCTAGAGTATTTTGCAACCTTTTTACCATTTCACAAACAAGCCTTTTCTCAAAAGACCATTCTAAAAAGGAAATCTATAACTTCTGAGTGAGGCCTAGTGGCGTTAAATTGAGTTGCAGAACAGAATTAGAAGCTAGTTTAGAATAGAAATCTTATGATGCTACAAATGTTCTTTTCCAAATATATTCCAATAGATCTTTAAACATGGATGAGATGTTGTAACATTGTAAGTTGATTGTTTGATTGTTTAGTTAGGAGAACTTCATTTACACTTAACTTTCCCATTTCTCAAGCTCTTCCAAAACATCTTTAATGAATGAATTGGACAAGTTTAAGCTCATATTGTGATTTATTTCCTTGAAGTCATTATCAAGCTTTGTATTTTGCTAGCCATAGTTTAGGCTTTGTTTTGTTTCAGTATTTGCATTTGTCATTTCCATCCATAATTTAGGCTTCACTCTGTTTTTAACCAGTAGCTTCTTTTCACCAGCATTTAGTTCTTTCTCTTGTGAACATAAAACCATAAAAAGAAAAAAAACCAAAAACATCATAAAACACTAGACACAAAGTAGTGAGAAACAAATACCTAGGCACATATAGTGCACCACACTTCAGTAGTTTACCAACCCTGGTTGACAATTAATGAACTCAATTTAGGAGACTAGGTTGAGCACAAACACCAGATATAAGTGGAAACCCATAAAGGGAGAAAACCACATCTTATTATTGTTGTGATGTAAAGGCAAGCTCCAAATCCCTCTCACCACTGATTTTTTGTAGGCACCAACCTACAGGAGGCTCCTACCTCAATTCTGCAAGCTACAACTTGCAAGGAAGCTCCAACTCCCATCAATTTTCTACAGGCACCAACCTACAGGAGGCTCCAACCTCAGTCAACTACAACTGACATTTTACCAAGCTACAAATTGATGTGGAAGCACCAACTCCCATCTATTTTCTGCAGGATACAACCTATAGAAGGCTCCTACCTCAGTCAGCTACAACTTGATAGGGAAGCTCCAAATTCCTTACTCTTTCAAAAGAAAAACACTTTCTGATTTACCTTGGATATCAGCTTTGTTCTATACCATCTTTACTATTGTGCAACAGTCTCCATATCTGCCTTGTATCATTTCTGCATCTTTTTAGATTCACTATCAACTCCTCCTTCTTCTCTGCCTCACGGCTTCATTTCTGCATTTTCTAACTTTTCACTGCATATCGTTATGCTCCTCCTACTTATCTTTTCTACCTCAATTCTGCATTCTCCAACCTCTCTATCTCTAACCTCTCTATTGCATATCAATGTGATATTATTTATAGAAATTCCTTTATGACTATTAGCATTCCTCATGGAATTTGAAATGGACAGTCATGCCTCTTTGCCTTTTGCCTTCTCATTTCTTTCACCCGCTCATTCAGAAAAATATAACAATATGCATTAATTTCAATATTACAGTGGGAGTTTTGTTTTCCTACCGGAGACTTGCCAATGCATCACAAACGATATTAAATCAATTACAACATTTACATTCACATTTTCAGTTACATAAAGACAATTTCACTCAGCCCATTTTCTGGCCTTTGGCTTCGCTGGATTTGTCTTTTCTACTGCTGTTAAGTAACTGATCTGCATTCTTTTTTTCGTCATGCCTGCAAAATGCCCTGTGAATTTTTCAGTTCCTACATTCTTTGTTTACCTCTGTTAGGCCCACATTTTCATCCCTGTGTTTATTCACCTGTTCACTATACTTGTGTGCACCTGCTGTATATATAACTGCTTTTCCAAGTTTATCCTCAAATAAATACAAATCTGGGCAATGTCTGTTCATTATCAATCTCTATGCTCAGGCTACCTGCTTACACACTCTCTATCCATATTTGAACTTAAACTCAATGGTTAAAACTCGTATTACAACATCAATCCAAATTCTTCCCTCAAGGCGTCCAAATGAACTTTAGCATAAAGCTCATTATATAATATCATTTTCAAATCAATCCATTCAACCTTTTGGATCACTATCCATTTTTCTACAGTTGTCTCTCTCTCTTTCATTTCTACACGCTCTCCTCTTCATTGCAGTTGTGCAACCGCTGCATATATAATTGTCTTTTAATATAACTTTTGATTTTAAATATAGGAAAATTCCAACGCTTTGGTTTCCTTCACTGGAAATTTAAATAAAAATTGGTGCAGGTAAAACCCACAGTCCCCGCTTCTTGAGTATATAAATGAATCCCAAATTTAGACCCAATTAAAATTCAATCTGGGTAAACTCACAACCTCATTATGTCTCCACTGGCAATTTAAATATTGTGCGAAATCTAATTCTTCAAAGGGTTATAAAAACCCCAATGTATATAATGTGCCCCTTTATCAAACCATCATTTATGAGTGCGCTTTATTATCTTTGACTTTGATAAAACTTATCAACGTATCAACATACACTATGGTTGGCTAGACGTTCATACTGCCATCGTAACTTTAACACTATATACCTTGGTCCAAACCCCACATATCACACCATACCTTATTTCATGATCTTCGATCAATATTCAATAGCCATTAGTCCCAATGGTTTGCGGACTTCAACATCACTCTGAATGTATTATATAACTTTACATAAAGCCGAATTGTGACTCTATGGTCCGGTGACATATATTATATCAGATATCAGTCTTCGCAGCTATATATTATATATATTATATATTCGCAGCAGTAGAGATTCACTTTATCAAATAGCATATACACCAACATATGTATACTCCCCGAATCAAGTGTCATAAATATTAATATGAAACCCACTCACAGCAATCCAAATCATATGATTATTCGACCATACATAAACTCAAGACTTTGGTTATATTACCGGTCACAAAGTATATTAACGATTGGGTCCCAGTAATAGATTCTTACCTCTTCAATCAATGGCTGTAAACTTTACCACATACCATTCAATGATCCAATGATCATCGCGCAACCAAACTGCACGTCGTTTAATTCTCTGAGTTCACACAATGGAGCGGGTCCCAATGCTTAACTCCCCTTCTCATCCTATGGTTGTAGGCTTATCGCGCACTCATCCACTGATCTGACGCCTTTAAACATATACATCAGTGCCTTGAGTTATCTTCCATGCTGATTGACATGCGACCACCGTTCGATGGACCCGCCTCAGTTCAGACGACGTACATCGATATCGCGTGGAGTCCATAGTCGACAGTTAACACGCGATGGCATGGTATTAGGGCGGTATCTCTAAACTGCTTAAGGCCATTTGTCAGCCAATGGCATTGATCGCGTTCGAATTGTAAATACCGCTTACTGTACAAAAGCGATGCAATGAAAACCGTCGGGTGTTCCAAACCCACTGTCACTGTTCCTTCACGGTTCCGGTTTACACATGGTTTCGTCTCGCGTACTATCAAAAATTTATTTATTTGATTTATAACTTCTCATTTCAGTTCTTCTCCCTTTGATACATAGCTCCACCTTTTATTCTGTTTCCTTCATCGCTCTGCCACTGAATCATCATTCCGCGCAAGCTTCATTCAACTCTGCATTTTTAATTTCATGTCAGGGCTCGATCTCACCGTAAAGCCGAACATGCCTTCGACCCCTTTAGTCTTTGATTGCCATTATCAACTAAATCATCCTCCTTCGTGGTTCCAACCAGGAACTCTCATCATGTTATATGGGCAACCTTTATGTTGCTTCTCACAAAGAATCAACATACTGACATTACCATAACACAGGGTTTTATCACGCACTTCTCTTACACTGGCTTCTAAAGTGTAAGCCACTCATACAGTGAATAAGGGGATTCAAAAATTCTCACACAAAAATTAACTTGTCAAATTTTCGATCAATTGGCCCTTCTACAACCTATTCTCTCCGCATCTCTCCTACAGCTCTACACGCCCTCAGCAGGTTTGTGCTTCAATTCACTACTTATCTATGCTTCAATTCACTGCTTCCTCTACTCCTTGACTGATGCTGCTCCTTGCGTCTCTTTTTGCTGCCTTTGCTACCTCTCTGCTTCCTTTGTTCCCTGTCTTCTACTTAGCCTTATTGCTGGTTCAGGTGCTGCTCCTTTCTGCTCCTTTGCCATCAATGACAACATTTCCAACAGTCTCCCCCTTTGGCATTGATGGCAACACATCCACCAATAATCCAATGCTTCCTCTGCCTATCTGCTTTTCCTCCCCCTTTGACATCAATGGCAATGGGTTGCTCATTTCCTAGTGTGCATTCTATCTGTTCATTTCCTCTCTTTGAGATGTGTTTAGGCCTTCTTCTTCTAACTTTGTACCATGCTGCTCTAAACTTGTGTACAAGATTTGTTGAGAGAACACTTTGCAGATTATTGGACTTGAATATACAATGTAAATTGATACAATCCAAAGCACAGTCCCCTTTCACTAGTATAAGTCTAAAAGTGAAGATAATGAATCTTCATGGAACATATTGTATCAACCTTATCTAATCATAAATGCATCATTGGATCAAACCTTAAAGATTGTGAATGCTCCATGTGACATATCAAGCTTGCTTCAGCTATACTTCAGTCTATATTATAATCTTCATCTGTGATGCATATCTATTGAGGAAGGTTGTAGTTGGAGTCTGTCTTCTTCTGCAATAATCATCTGCAGTACAACATATGTTCAATTGTGATGATGCCAATATGTCTTTTCTAGCTGTGGTTCACTTTTCTTTCCTGTTGGTGATGATATCAGTTAGGATGTTGATAATGATATTACACTTAATAGCTGCAGGTCCTTGTTACTGATGTGATCAATGAATTAACTAGAATTTGATCTAAGAGATCAAATGCCTTTACTGCTTGCATAATGTACTTTCACAACAAAACCTTGAGGTAGGATGCATTCAATGTATTGGTCAATCTCACTTATCAACCATGCACTTTTCTTTATGACATAAGGGGGTATGTATGTCAATAATCAATCTCTCTTTAAAGGTGGATTACCAGCAAATCCTTTGTGCTGAAGTAGGATTTAGATGATTTAAAAAAATTTTGAGCTTCAGATGGTAATCACAGCTAGTCCTTTATTCTTCATATACTTTGATTCGCTCTTTTATCAGATAACTTCCATATAGTCATTCAAGATAAGTGATTGGAAAACGTCCTCCTGGCTGCAACTTCGCTTAACAATTTTGTGGGAATTGACTTCCAAGGAGGAGGCCTTGAAGATTTACATGTACCAACTTCAGGAAGGCATGCAATTATATATAGAAAAAGATATTGCTTCAGTGCTCAATATACTACTTCAAGTGTAAGCAAGATAATTTATTTTTGCTCTGCTACTAACCTTTTCATGTTGAATGCAGATAATACTGGGAATATTACCTTGAGGTTATTTTTCCATAATCCTTTGATCCTGAGGAACTTGACCATACTGCTGCTCCACTAATAACACCTAATATTCAGTTGATAGGCGTGTTGCTCGTACCAAGTACCAATTGATATTACCTTGATAAAATATGTAGAGATTTGACTTTAGCTTGCACATGAACCCGTGATTAAGACATCCTTCATAAATTGTACTATTGAGCTTTCCACTGTTCACACCAATAGTCATCAATATCCTAAAATTGATCTTATCATTATTAACCATTTTCTTATTCTGTCATTCTGGTTTAACAAAATCTCACTACACTTTCCTTTCTAGGACTGCTCCGGAATCATTGCCGCTTTAAAAATCAATTCAACAGTTCTAATATAAAGATCTTCAGGAAGACATCTTCAATTTATTTTCTATGTATCTTCATGGGCTGATTACTCAAAGATTTATTACTCACTTAACTGCATTCCTCCAAGTGGACTTTTTGTAGATGAGAGATGTAATGAACTGATGATGGGCACCTTTCTTACTCATCATTCTTAATGAGATTCATTTTTAATTCTAGTAGTATGATGCATTCTGTGATCATCCTTTAATGTGCTGATATCTTCTTAGCTTACATGTTCATTGCTGATTTTTCCTCTATCATCATGGCTGCTTGCTGCTTTTACTCCTTCTATCAATCTGTCAGCTACTGAATACTTCAAATAATCTTCTTCCTCTATAGTTCTCTGTTAGAGGAATTTTCTTTTCTCTTCCTGATCTTATAGTTGTTCTCATACAAAGGAGCTCTTCTAAGACTACTTTCATGGGGACTGTTTATGAACTGCTCTCCCCCTGAGATGTTGCTTCATATTTGTCACTGGATGGATTTTTTCTTTGCTTCCCAGAGCAGCTCCCCCTGAAACTATGGAGGATTCGTTATGTTATTGAGATAATAGGCTCCCCCTTTCTCTTTTCCTTCCATACTTTATTGGGGTTCTTCATAATGTTTGCACTTCTTTTAGATTCATAGTTTTGTTTGATTGGATTGGATTTCATCATCTGTCTGGATTTCTTTAATATATATGGCGGTTTACAGTCTTTTGCTTTGTGACCAAGATTGAGGCATACATAACATCTTATTATACCAAGGTATGTTTGAGCTGATGTATAATAATTTGTTCCCCTTCTTGAATACATTTTACAATCAACAATTTTATGTCCAAAATTATTGCATGCATAACAGTAGCCATGGAAATGATTGGTGTACCTGGTGAAAGATTGTCTTTTCCATTTGCTCGCTTGAGGGGTTGTTCTCTTTTTTTGCATCCTTTGCTGGCTGGACTAGATTTGTTTTGTCTTACAATATGCTGCAGTATGTCCAGGTTTGTGGCAGGAAAAAAAAGTGATACTTCCCATAGGAGGAAATAACCTTCTTTGACATCTTCCAAATTTATTCAATTCATCCTTAGGAGCATATAAGCCTTTAGTAGCTGATTGTTTCATCCTCTCATTCTCTGTTCTTTCATGTTGCTGCTTGTTTTTGTTTGTTTCTTTGCACATTTTGTTCTTGCTGGCTTCTTATTCTGTGGGAATCTTCTGAGTTGCTTCATCTTCCTTTACAGCTTTTACAAAGATGATTTTCCTGTTATATTCTACCTTGGAATTACTGGTTTCTCCTTCATATCCTATACCAGCCTTTTTGAGAGGAGACCTTTGAGCATTTAGAATTTGGTCCAACTGTCTAGAGCTTTTCATTTGTGGAGTATTCATTAATAATTCTCTTTGGGATTTTTCTAATTTCTTTCTCAGGCACACTACTTCTTCTTCCAGTTTCCCACATTCTAGACTTTTCTTGTTCATTTGTTGCAGCATAGTGTCTTCAACTTTCCTTGCTTCTTCAATTTGTGTCTTCAGGCCAGCAATTTCCTTCTTATATTCATATAATTTTTCATCACATATTTGCACCAATGTCTTAACGTCTTTGTTTTCATTCTTCAATATTTCTATTCAGTCAAGGTTGTATCAAGTTTGGTTTTTTCTTCAACTGTAATTTCTTCAGGGAACTTACTTCCATTCACACTAGTAGGTACCTCATTCGTGAACATTTTCTTGTTGAAATGATTTTTTCTTCTTAATTATCTTCTCCTTCTTGACAATGCAGTCCTCTTTGTCTACTGCATGCATGAAATGCAGTCTGTCCCAGATATCTTTTGCAGAGGTTAAATCCATTATCAACTTAACGTCCTTGTTATGAAGGCTATTGAATATCACACATTTTGCCTTGGCATTCCTATTTTGTTCTTGCACCATGGGAGAGTCTATGCAGTAACCATCACATACAAGCTTCCATACCTTAGGTTCATAAGCCAATAATCCTGTTCTGACGTTATCTCTACATTTAGGAAAGTTTGTTGTATTTAACACAGGTACACTTTGATAGTCCATGACTTAACTAGATCTCCTTCAAGCCTTTAAGCTTACACCAAAGGAACCGGCTTTGATACCAATTGTTGAACCTTTAGTTAAATTGAGGAGGGGGGGGGGTGAATCAGTTTAACACATTCATGGAATTTTAATACTTTTCATTAAAACTTATTTACACCTTCATTTCATGTTCAATTTAATATGTGAGTAATTTTAGAATGTGAGCAGCAAGTATTAATATAATGTAATAGCAGACTTAATATGAGAGCAGCAAGTATTAAGAAGATGAGATAAATCATATCAACACATACACATCATGCATAGAGACACCAGATATAAGTGGAAACCCATAAAGGGAGAAAACCACATCTTATTATTGTTGTGATGCAAAGGCAAGCTTCAGCTCCCTCTCACCACTGATTTTCTGTAGGCACCAACCTACAGGAGGCTCCTACCTCAATTCTGCAAGCTACAACTTGCAAGGAAGCTCCAACTCCCATAAATTTTCTGCAGGCACCAACCTACAGGAGGCTCCAACCTCAGTTAGCTACAACTGAAATTTCATCAAGCTACAACTTGATGTGGAAGCACCAACTCCCATCTATTTTCTGCAGGAACCAACCTACAGGATACTCCAACCTCAGTCAGCTAAAACTGAAATTTCATCAAGCTACAACTTTATGTGGAAGCACCAACTCCCATCTATTTTCTGTAGGCACCAACCTACAGGAGGCTCCAACCTCATTCAGCTACAACTGACATCTATCAAGCAACAACTTGATAGGGAAGCTCCAACTTCCTTACTATTTCAAAAGAAAAAACACTTGCTGATTTACCTTGGATATCAGCTCTGTTCTGTTCCATCTACTCTGTTGTTCATCAATTCTCATATATACCCTGTATAATCTCTACATCTTCTCAGATTCTCTATCAGCTTCTCCTTCTTCTCTGCTCAGCTCCTCCTTCTTCTCTACTCAGCTCCTCTTTCTTCTCTGCCTCACTGCTTCATTTCTGCATTCTCTTCACTCACTCTCTAACCTATCTATGCATATCAAGTTGATATTATATATAGAGTTCATCACATGACTCTTTACATTCCTTAGGGAATTTGAACTGAATAGTCCTGACTTTTTTCCTTCTGCCTCCTTATTTCTTTTACCAGCTCATAAAAAATATAACAATATGTGTTAATTTCAATATTTCAGTGGGATTATGTTTTCCTCTGGAGACTTTCCAATGCATCACAAACTATATAAAATAAATTACAACATTTACATTCACATTTTCAGTTACATAAAGACAATTTCACTCAGCCCATTTTCTGGCCTTTGGCTTTGCTGGACTTGTCTTTTTTGCTGTTGTCAGGGAACTGTTCTGCCTTCTCCTGTTCACTATCTTCTGCATATTTTCCAGTTTTTTGTGCTTGTACACTTGTCAAATTTTTTCCTGTGCATATTCCTGTTCACCATGATTGTGTGTCTGCTGTATATATATATAATTTCTTTTCAAGTTTATCCTCAAATAAATATAAATCTGGACAATGTCTGTTCATTATCAATCTTTGTGTTCGGGCTGCCTTCTTACACACTTTCTGTCCATATATGAACTTAAACTCAATGGTTAAAACTCGTAATACAACTTCAATCCAACTTCTTCCCTCAGGGCGTCCAAATGAACTCTAGCATAAAGCTCATTATATAATATCATTTTCAAATCAATCCATTCAACCTTTTGGATCACTGCCCAATTTTTGCAGTTGTTTCTTTCTCTTTTGTTTCTGCACACTCTCCTCTTCATTGTAGTTGTGCAACCGCTGCATATATAACTGTCTTTTAATATAACTGTTGATTTTAAATCTGAGAAAATTCCAATGCTTTGGTTTCCTTCACTGGAAATTTAAATAAATGAATACGGAGGCTTTAATATGACCATGGTTAAAAACCCAACATAAGCCCTCTATGCAAGGTTCTCTCCTTCTATTATTTTATGCAAATTAATGTTCATTCTTGGCATTCTAATTTAATATTTGAACCTTATAAACCATAACCCCAATGGTTAGTCTATCCTCCAATACAATGCACAATCTAGGCAACTCACAATAATCTCAATTGACAATTTCAATACTGTGCGGAACCTTCCTTTAATAAGGTTATAAACCCTCAAGCATATACGATGTTCTTTTAATAAAACTCAGCCAATGTTCGTTTCAATTTCGGAAGCTTTTCCCAATCCTCATGATTAATATCTATTTTACAATTTCACCATATGAGGATCTATTCTTAAGAGTATTCGGATTAATTACTCAAATTTCCTTTAACCCAAAGTACTAGCCATCAAAAATATAATAAGCCTTGGACTTTATTACTAGTCTGCTGTTATAAAAATATGCGGAGGCTTACTTTCTAATTGCACTATGGTTATAACCCAAAGTTTAAATAAAAGGCCAACCATCAACATTTAAAACCACATTGGACCCACAACATACATATATTAACTATCGCCCTCATCCAAGGGCTAAAAGTCTATCACACTACCCTTCGACTATCCAACGGTAGTTGCATGGTCACACTGTCCGGAGGTTATCACTCCAACCTCACACGATGAGTTGGCTTGGTCCTTCAATCACCCGCATCATCCAACGGCAGAGAATTCGTCGCACCCACTATTGTGATCCAACAGACACAACCACATATCGCGTGAATTAAATGCATGAGTGTTAATGCGCAATGACGATGGGTCCCAGCATTAACTTACCCTGCTCATCAACGGTCGTTGTCTTATTGCGCTTCAACCCTCCGATCCTATGACAATCGCACGAGTTAGATGCACAGGCTTTAACTCGCGATGAGAGCGAGTTTTCAAAATAGCTTAAGGCCACGTGTCAGCAGATGGCGTTGATTGCATTCGAATTGGGAATACCGCTTATCGTACAAAAGCAATGTGATAAAAACCATCTGGTGTTCCAAACCGTCATTACTGTTCATTCCTTCACGGTTCCGCGTTGCTCTTTAACTCAGGGTTCCACCCACTCTTCAATGTATTATAATAATTAAACTCCGCTTTCGTTCTTGCTTATCCTTTCTTCGCTTGGTTCCATTGAAATGTGAAAAATTACCATTTCTTCACGGCTATCTCCATTGTAATTAAACTCAGGTTCCATCTCACAAAAGGTAGTTCCTTCCTTTTACAATTATCTGCCTGTGACTTGACTACCACACTTGTGGGATGGCTCTTCCATCGAATTTTTGGAAGTTCGGGTTCTATTCCTAATTCTCACCCATATGCAGAGTCACAAATTTTCCCCTTTATACCAAGTTCATCATGCAATCGTCAAGCGTCCATTCCACCTATCTTTTAATAAAACTCACATTCCAACCAATCTTCAACTCCCTCTTATCTTCTTCACTTTTCGAATTCTGGAATTAATTCCAGTCTCTCTCTTGTATCAACGAACCTTTCAGTGATCGATACACATCGATACATATACAACCCTTCTTGGCTTTAATTGCAAGATTAATACTAACCCTGCACTTAATCCTCGATTCCTCCACCATATACAGGATTCAAAATTTAAATCCCTTTGTACAGAGTTGACACTGTCCACAAACCCTAAACACTTTATTCATACTTTCATAAACAATTCTAGTAGTCAGTACATGCATGACCCAGTGAGTTGCATGCCCATAACCCTCAATAACACAGAGTTTCATTTTTGCCACAGAACTCAAATGTTCCTTCATACAGAATAATTTAGATAATGTTCATCTCACAGACCCCTATTACAAAGTTTAAACATCACTGGTTCTCATACAAGTTCTTATTGAAATCAAAGCTCTTTCACATAGAATTATTGTATCAACAATATCCATATAATACTGAAACCAATCCTTCTACATACACAACTGAATTTACTTACACAACTTCCTCTCCTTCATGTCTACTACTTCGCCTCATTGCTAGTTCAGGTACTCCTCCTTTGCCATCCCCTTTGCCATCAATGACAACATTTCCAACACTGTCCAACCCGGTTTTCTGGTCTTTCATACAATGCATGTGCTTCTAATATTTGATTATATTTGACATACTTGAAGAAGGTGACGGGTGCTACGATCATGCACGTTATACAGAAGATTCAGAATCACCTGCAGCCACTGCCAAAGAAGTATGGAAACTGATTCCACCCCACACCTGAAATGCAATCGGGTCATTACCCACTTTGTAAGTTACACCTGCACTTCTCCATTCGGTTTTAATTGACCTTTCCGATTTATGAAATAATAACTCAATTTGACATCGAGATTGTTGTGAATTACAAGCATAAATATTGGACACAAGCATTCATGATGATATTGATGTAGAAAGAATTGCAAGGCATGGTTCTAAAATATGGTAAAACCCAATAATCTAATCACATAACTACAGACACAAAATGGTATTTTCTTTTAGAAACATGATGCCCTTCCACGGATTTGAATGTTCTCCAACCCCCTCAAAGGGATTGCCAGAGGCCTTAGAAAAATGTCATCCATGTAGTTGGAGCCTCTGTGAATAATGCCCTTCGGAGATATATTTATCCCCCGTTAGAATTTAACATAGGTTAATGATGCACCAAAACTGCTGATGCCCATTAGATTGTTTCTTGTTTCTTGGTCTAAGTCTGCTCAATACGGGGAACGAAGCAACTGAATATATGTAATATCCTAGGGTAATTTTCCCCTAGGGTTTTCTGAGGAAGCTAGGGTCTTTAACAAATATCCCTTTCTATTCATAAGACAAAACAATTATTACAGCATAAAATATATCCTTCAATATCCACGGCCAACAATCAATGCAACATTATAGTTTAACCATTCAATTAGAGCAACAATATTAAATAGTTTGAATTCAACTGTCTAAACAACTCCAGAACAACTCCAATATAACTTCTAAACTATTTTTGAGTTCAAAAGAACTAGACAATTACCAACGGATCCGAACCACACTATATGTTTGGGTCTGACCAAATAAACGACTTGTCTAGCTCCAGAACGAACCCCTTACTTGGCTACAGAATCTACCCGAGCTGCGGCTGAACTCGGGAATGCAGGCGTTCTAATTCTTGATCTGTCTGTCAATTGCCCAAAACTCCCCAAAAAATCTGTCTCAAGGTGTCTGCAAATGTTTCAAGCACTTTGGCCCTGCTTCTATTCTTAGCAGATATCTCAGATTAGCGTGGAGGGGCTCATTCATATACTGGGACCCTAAGAAAATCACAAAAATACTGCCATCCCACAATCTGGCATTCCAAAATGATTTAGAGTCCTCGGGATTATTTTAGCCTTCCATAGTGGCTTTAATCTTCTTCCACAGAATGTTGTTTCAATCTGATCAGATATTAACTTCAGAGGGTGACATCTAGCCTTAGATGAATAGATTTGCCTTGCCACAGAATACTTCAATATGGTCATAGATTAGCCACACGGATATTCTCCCTGCCTTAGAAGCTTAGGTCAATCTGCTGAAGGATCTTCCCAAAGTTTCACTGCTTCCTCAGATGAGTGGTTTCTTATGGCCAGAACAAGAAAACAAGGACTAAAAGGCAGAAAGACTTCGCTGCTTCCTCAGATGGATATTTACGAAACTAGTCCAAAAGAGAAAATGAGGTCTTAAACCCTAAGAGAACAGAGATTAAAGAAACCAATCCAAGTCATGCCTCTAGTGCTCCTAGGTCTCTTTTATTTATAGATTTCCTTGAGGGGGGTTTCTCTATAATTAATTGACTGATTTTCACAGAAAGCCCCAACTTTGGGCTTTTTGCCCTAGTTGCCCCAAAACTTGCCCAACAATGGGTATTTTGGTGTTTTCCCCTTTATATAGGACTATAACCTATGGGGATAGATAGGATACTTTTCCCCTTGGGTTAATTAATTGTTTGGGGACATTACAGTCCCCCCTTCCCAACATTGCTTGTCCCCAAGCAATGACAGATCTAGGTGCAACAAGTTTTGTCCTTTCACAAATTCTCCTTCAGCCATTGTAACTCTCTTTCTTTGCCAGATAATTAATGTGTTGACAGGGGTTACTATTATGCCACAACTACTACTTCCACTAGTTGCATCACGAGTGAAGTCTGTGCAAAAGATGCAGCTGTAAGTCTTCAAGAATGGTTTGTTGGTGTTGGATCCTCCCTTAAAAATTGAAACCTTTGCAATTCACTTCATGTGTTGTCCATACTTTGCCGCTAGTCCCTTTTAAGGTGACTTGTTTCCAGTTTCCTGGTTGTTGTCTTTTAAGCATGGTTGGTCATTGAAAATATTCAACCTTATGTGGGAAAACAACCCATCAAACAATAAAAATTTAGTGGCAACAATTCCTCTTGTAATCTTGCAACCCTTTGCCTTTGACAAGGATGATTTGGTAGGCTTCCTATTGACTACCTGGCAAGGAGATGGGTTGTGAATTGTCTCATTGCCATGGATCAGATCCTTTCTTCCTGTAACTATGGCCATCCCATTAAGCATTTGGGTTGTTGCATACCCTTTTCCATGCCCTTTGATGTGCCCCTTATGATCATTGCAACCTGTGCCTCTTTCCTTAAGCTCTTTGGAAGGACTTATCACTACAACTTGCTCTCCTTCAAGGCCCTTGTTCGCACCAACAATCTGATCTATATACGTTGTTCTATAATTCTTGGGCTGAGGATGAATATATCTTGTTGGTTTGTTCTGTGTAGTTCGGACTGGCCTTTCCTTGAGAGTGTTGATTTTTGGAGCATCGGAAAGTGATTTAAGTCTCAGAATTGGTGAGGAGGCTTAGACACCAGTATTCCAAAAAGCCCAGAAACCGTTTGTGGAAATTCCACTCGGTTCATGTTTTATTAAAATAATTAATTATTTTAATGGAGAGCCTAAGTCTAAACTTAGGGAAATTAAATAATTGATGGGTGTTAATAAAACAATGTGAATCTTCTAGAGAACGAAGATCAAGTCAAGTTTTAATCTTAGCCATTGATTAGACTTGTAATCTGGGTCGTTGATTCATCAATCAGAAGATTATAAAAGAAGGCTTGAGGGTCATTTGGAAAGTAAGCCCGACAAGCGTTCAGTAACTCGAGGGAAGCCGATTATGAAGGAATAGAATTTGATTCCAGAGGGAGCATTGTAGGGTGAAGGAAGCAAAGGGTTGTAGCAGTGACGAGGTTCGAGGAAAAGAGGTAGCAAAAGATCAGAGAAGTAGCACGCAGGAGCAGCGTAGTAGCATCACACAGTGGTGATGCAGGCTATGCTAGTTTTGTGCAGAGGGCCATGTAGGAGAGACGTAGAGTGACGCAGGGAGGGTTGGTGACTCCCTTAGGTGTTAGAAATTCTTCTGGGTAGTGAAGAAGAATTCTCTTAGGTGTATCTCAAGAAGTCTTCTCAATTGTTTCTGTCAAACTTTCCTTGTAAAGATTTCACTTCTGAAGAATAATATAAACCCTCATTTGCTGCACTAGTTTCCCCACATTGGCTGTTTTCAAGGACAATTGTCCAAAAATAACTGTGTCTATGTGATTGATTCTAATGCTTGTATTTTCTACTGTTCCGTTCTCTGCATATACACGAGTGATTGCTGCAGTAGTGTTTATTTCCAAAATTACTGAATAATTCTGTAACTAACTTATTGTAAGTAGGAGAAGTAAATCTATCACTGCAGTAGTATTTCAAGATTGAAATTTCCGAGATTGAGTAACCGGAGTGGAGGCTCTGTAATGGAACAAAGACCAGACGTTGCTGCAACAACAACTCGGAAGGGTTCACGCAGTTCTCCAAAGAAGAAGGAAAGCATGAAAGAGCAGATGGATCACAGTGTTTTTGTTCTGGTATCCAGATTGGAAGAAGAATTAGCTTGTATGTCAAGCTCTGCTTCTCCAGAGATTTGGTATATTGACAGTGGAGCTTTTGCTCATATGAAGGGAGTACGATAATGTTTCTCAAGCTACCAAGAAGAGCAGATGAATTTTAAAATCACCATGGGCAATAAGGTGAAATGTATCCCTGTTGGAAGAGGTACCATAGTGTTTCAAACAAAAGATGGTAATAAGCTTCGTGCCACCAATGTGCTGCATGTGCCTGGTTTGGGGATGAACTTACTCTCTGTGTCGCAGCTTCAAAACAAAGGTTATGACATTTACTTCATTGGAAAAAGAGTATATGTCAAACACCTGAGTTGGAAGAAGAAGGCACAAATCGGAGTTAGGAGCAATAAAATCTACAAGTTACAGCTTGAATCCCCAATGGTGCTGATAGGTAGCACTGATGAGAAGGATTTGAATGAACTATGGCATAGGAGAATGGGGCATTTACACCATGGGGCATTAATAATTCTCAAGAAGACTATCACGGGAGTTCCAAAAGTGAACACCAAGCGAGACGATGTCTGCAAAGGGTGCATATTGGGGAAGTATGCAAGGCAACGTACCATAGAAGCAACAATAGGGCTAAGAGTGTGTTGGGTTTAATACGCTCAGACATCTACGGACCAATGTCCACTAGAGCTCTTAGTGGTTTCGAATATTTCGTCACCCTTATTGATGACCATTCCAGGAAGAATTGGATCTACTTTCTGAAGACCAAAGACGAAGTCTTTGATCAATTCAAGGAGTTTAAATCTCTGGTGGAGAATCTGACAAGAAAGCGGATAAAGACACTACGATCGGACAATGGTGGAGAACACATTGATAAATACTTCATAGAGTTCTGCGCAAGGGAAGACATCAGAAGAGAGTGGATCACTTCGTATAATCCAGAGCAGAATGGAATTGCAGAGAGAAAGAATAGAACTATTGTCGAGGCTGCAAGGGTAATGCTGTATGATCAAGACATTCCCAAATTCCTATGCGCTGAAGCTTGTAATACAATTGTCTATGTACAGAGCAAGATTCCTCACAGTGCATTGGGAAAGATCACTTTAGAAAGTGACTTCACTAGTAGGAAGCCAGAGGTGAGGCACTTTAGGATCTTTGGCAGTGCGACATATTTCCATGTACCCGAAGTGAAGAGGAAGAAATTGGATAAGACTGCGGAAAAGGGATATCTGGTGGGATATAGTGAGAATGAAAAGGCTTATCGCATCTAAATTCTTGAGGGCATGAATATTGTAGTATGACAGGATGTGAAGTTCATGGAGGAAAGAGCATTCAAGAAATCCCGGGAGATGCCTTCTGCTATGCAGTCTGAAGAGGATCTGCTGGTCCAACCACAACGACCTGCGAAGGGTAACATGAGTGCTGCTCCAAGGCATGAGGATCCAAGGGATACATCTCCCAAGGAGTTGCAGGTAGATCCACCCACTACCATTGGTAGGACGAGCAGGGAATTAAGACAAATTCTGAGGGACAGAAAGGAGTTTGTCGGAGCCCCCATAAATGAGAAGAGGCGGCAAAGGAAACTTGACAGGTACCAAGCCTTCGTAGCCCAGTTTGGGAAACCCTCTAGTTTTCAAGAGGCAGCTCAGCATCAAGTGTGGGTAGATGTGATGGTGGAAAAATACAACTCCATCATGACAAATGATGTCTGGGAAGTGGTTCCTAGGCCTCAAGACAGATCAGTTGTGGGTTCAGGATGGATCTACAAAATCAAATATGTTGCAGATGGTAGCATCGATATACTTCTATCAGATCTGTGATATCCCTTGCCGTGCAAATGGGCTGAAATATTCACCAGATAGATGTCAAGACTGCATTATTGAATGGGGTGATAAAATAAGAAGTATGTATTGAGCAACATGAGGGCTTTGAGACGCATGAGCAGAAAACTCACCCTTCCCAGACATCATGACAAATGATGTTTGGGAAGTGGTTCCTAGGCCTCAAGACAGATCAGTTGTGGGTTCAGGATGGATCTACAAGATCAAATATGTTGCAGATGGTAGCTCGATATACTTCTATCAGATCTGTGATATCCCTTGCCGCACAAATGGGCTGAAAGATTCACCAGATAGATGTCAAGACTGCATTATTGAATGGGGTGATAAAGGAAGAAGTATGTATTGAACAACCAGAGGGCTTTGAGACGCATGAGCAGAAAACTCATGTGTGCAGGCTCAAGAAGGCCTTGTATGGACTGAAGCAAGCCCCTAGAGCTTGTTATGGTCGAATTGACAACTACTTGCAGAAGATAGGATTTGTGAAGAGTGACGCAGATCCCAATCTCTATTATCTTAGAGTAGGGGATTAGCCTCTGATCTGGTGCTATACATAGATTATCTATTTCTAACATGATCATCTAGGCTCATCAAGGACTGCAAGGAGAATTTAGTTGCAGAATTCGACATGAAGGGTTGATTTATTATTTTCTGGGGTTGGAAGTTTGGCAGCAGAAGGGTGAGATCTTCCTTGGTCAAGGAAGATATACTACAAAAATTCTGAAGAGGTTTCAGATGGAGGAATATAGACCCATGACTACTCCAATGATTACCAATTGGAAGAAAATTGATATGTCCAAAGATGATGAGGCTGATCCTACCTTATATAGGCAACTCATAGGATCTTTGATGTATCTGGTCAACACTAGGCCAAACATCTATTATGATTTCAACACCCTCAGTCAGTTCATGGTAGAACCAAGGAGGGCACATTAGGCAAAAACTAAGCATGTTTTCAGATATTTGTAGGGAACAATCGAACTTGGATTGAGATACACTCGAGGTAATGACATCAGATTCGGTGGGTTTACTGACGCAGATTGGGTTGGGAGCCTAGTAGATTGGAAAAGTACTAGTTTGTATTGTTTTAATGTTGGATTAGGAATTACCTCTTGGTGCAATAGGAAATAGAAGTCCGTGGCTCTAATCTTAGCTGAGGCAAACTATATGGCTGCAAGCACTGCCTCGTGCGAGGCCATATGGCTTACGAAGCTGCTTGTAAACCTACTCAAATAAAATATGGAAGCGACTAGCATTCTATGTGATAATCAGAGTTTCATCAAGATCTCTAAAAATTTTGTGTTCCATGATCAGTCGAAGCACATTGACATCAGGTGTCATTTCATCAGAGCCTATGTCCAGCGGGGAGCTGTACAATTACAGTATGCTCCAACAGGAGAACATGTGGCAAATATCCTTACTAAGGCTTTGGGAAAGACAAATTTTATTTACTTCAGATAGAATATGGGGATGAATAAGAATCTATTTTAATAGCAAAAATGGATTGATGAAAAACTATGAGGGAGCTGCAGTACAAATGAGGCAGTGGCAGTGTCATGGGCAGTAGTACAGGAGGCAGCAGTGCAGCAGATGAGGGGCAACATCAGTTTGACATCAGCAGCAGAAAGAATGCTTCAAGGTTTGAGCAGTATGCAGCAAGCATATTGCTATAACACTTTCCTCGCTAAGAGGGAGTGTTGATTTTTGTAGCATCAGAAATTGATCTAAGTCTCAAAATTGGTGAGGAGGCTTAGACACCAGTATTCCAAAGAACCAGAAACCATTTGTGGAAATTCCACTCGGTTCATGTTCTATTAAAATAATTAATTATTTTAATGGAGACCCTAAGTATAAACTTAGGGAAATCAAATAATTAATGAGTATTAATAAAACATTTTGTGAATCTTCCAGAGAACGAAAATCAAGTCAAGTTTTAATCTTAGCCATTGATTAGACTTCTAAGCTGGGTTGTTGATCCATCAATGAGAAGATTATAAAAGAAGGCTTGAGGTTCATTTGGAAAGTAATTCGAGTAAGCATCCAATAACTCGGGAAGTCGATTTTCAAGGAATAGAATTTGATTTTAGAGGGAGCATTACAGGGTGAAGGAAGCAGAGGGTTGTAACAGTGACGGGGTTCGAGGAAAGGAGGCAACAGAAGATCAGATAAGTAGCACGCAAGAGCATTGTAGTAGCCTCACGCAGTGGTGATGCAGGCTATGGTGGCTCTGTGCAGAGGGCCACACAGGAGAGACGCAGGGAGGGCTGGTGACTCCCTCAGTGTTAGAAAGTATTTTGGGTATTGAAGAATAATTCTCTCAGGTGTATCTCAAGAAGTCTTCTCAATTGTTTCTGTCAGACTTTCCTTGTAAAAATTTCACTACTGAAGAATAATATAAACCCTCATTTGCTGCACTAGTTTTCCCACATTGGATTTTCCGGGGATAATTGTCCAAAAAGAACTATATCTATGTGATTGATTCTTATGCTTGTATTTTCTACTATTCTGTTCTCTACATATACATGAGGGATTGCTACAGTAAGTGTTGATTTCAAAATTTACTGAATAATTTTGTAAATAACTTATTGTAAGTAGAAGTAAATATATCACTGCAGTAGTATTTCAAGATTGAAATTTTCACAGAGATTAGATTTGAGGACAAAGTATATCTCATTCTTGTAGAAGATAATCTCGATCTCGTTCTCCTCCTTGTACTTATCATCATGGATGAGTCTGTCCAATACTTCACAAGAAAATTTATTCTTGGGATATTCTACTAAGGGATGGGCCCTCCAATCTCTCAAGAATGTGTCATGTTCTGCAGTCTCTTCATAAAAATAAAATTTATATTAAAATTAAAATTAAAATTAATAACTATGGTCATCTTCTGTCATATCCTTCTTCACTATTAATGACCTAAAAACCCTTTAAATTCTTTATTAAATTGTCCTAAATATGGATCCCCGTTGGGAAAGTCAACAAATGTTTCTTGATACTGTGGATAATCCGAGAAGCTCTTTAGAGTCTCTTCATACCTGACCTCATTAGATTGTAAGAAGTTACTTGTATCTACAAGCTGACATGTATATGACTTCATATTGTTTGGGTATGACCTCCATTTGTTGGGATGTGACAATTATGGGACCCCCATTAGTTGTGAAAATTCTTGGATCTAACAATCTCAGGAATCCTACTGCAACTAGATGAATTTAATTCTCCTATTATGTAAATTACGTTACAAAATTAATTTAGATTTTCTCATGAATTATTGAAGAAGCCTACACTTAATACTTTATGATTATGAAACAAGGAAACTGAGCAAGAATTAAATCACACATAAGACACCTTTATTTTGGACTAATTCCCCGGAAAAACGCAATGCGGGATAATCAGTGCAACAGATCTGAGGGTTTGATATTATTAAGCAACAGTTTATGAATACAATCTCTGGATGCCTTGCTGGCTATCCAATATAGATAAATCTCGACAAACAAGTCTCGGATGATTCAGATCTGAACTAGTGAAACCCCAACTCCCTCTGAACTGCCTTTGCGCAGTAGATGCGTAGGATTGCATGGGGACTTCTGTGGATTGCGTCACCTCCTCTCTAAATCAATATACCTCTCTGAAAGTCGAGTTTCAACCCTCTCGGCTCAGAAACCCTAATCTCCAGAAAATCTCGGACTATGTCTTGAAAGCACTGCATATTCTTTGCATAGGCCTCGCGTGGGCCTGCGTCACACCCTCTGGAGGCTGTGTTGCTTCCTCTGCTGGTCCTGCTGCCTCTTTGCTATGTATTCATGGTCCCAGAGAAGTTCCTCCAACCAATAACTGTCTCTGCCCCTTGCTACAACTGGAATCACTTAGATTTGATCTTCGTCTGAGCACTTGCTCTGTCTGAAGAATTCGATCTCTAAATTCACTTGGTGTGTCTTTCCAAATGACCCTCAAGCCTTCCTTTATAGCCTTCTCGTGAGAAATCAACGACCGAGATTAAATCTCTTATCAATGGCTAAGATTATAACATGACTTGATCTTCCCTTTCTAGATCATTCTCACTCTGTTTTATTAATACCCTTTTATTATTTAATTTCCCTAAGTTTAGACTTAGGGTCCTCATTAAAATAATTAATTTTTACGATAAAAGATAATCTAAGTGGAATTATCACAAACGGTTTCTGGGTTCTTTGGAATACAAGTACCTAAGCCTCTCCACAAAATTTGGGGCTTAGAGCACTTTTGATGCTACCAAAACTCAACACTCCCTCATAGCGAGGAAAGTGCTCTAACAACATGCCTGATGCATACTACTTTGATGCTGAAGCATCCTCTACGCTGCTGATGTCTAACAAGTTGTCCACCAACCATTGCGTTGTTGATGTCTGACAAGTTGTCCACCAACCACTGCGCTGCTGCTGCAACTGTTTTGCTGCCATGACACTGCCACTGCCACTGCCATTGCTGCATCTGTACAACTCCCTCTCAAGTGATGCATCTGCTATGCTGTTAGCACTGTCACTGCTAACACTGTATCTGTACTACAACTCAGCTACTGAGAGAAGCAACTGAAATCACCCAAAAATTGAACAAGTGTATAGTGGATGCAGCTCGGTGCTTATGACTCTGATTGCTAATAACTACTGTGTTGTCCCTCTGATGCACTGCGCTGCTGCTGCTCTGCATTTCATTGCTACTGCTACGTTGCTGTTACTCTGCTCTGTGCTACTCCATAAGTAGGCGTTGCTACCTACTACACTGTCGTCTCCATCGCGCCCTGGTTCCCGCTGAAAACTCCTCCATCCCGCTATTACTGATTATGGGCACCCGTAGCAAGGTTTTGATCCAAGAGGTGGGCTCCTCAAGGATCCTTCCTAACTGAAGTTCAAGATGAACTACAGTTCTATGTCGCCCCATTTCTCTTCTGGAGAAGTGTGGGCACTCATGGAAAACTCATCCTGCTCGATCTTTGTGGCTGCAACTTTAGGATCGTGTATTTCATCCTTTTCCTTTTTCTTCAAAGGACACTGTGATGTAAAGTGGCCCATCTCACCACATCTGAAATACTTCACCTTCGAGACATCTCTCTTCTGACTATGTTTCCCTTGTTTTCCCTTTGATGCGAGGGCTGCATTCTCCTCCTACTCCAGATTCTTAGATCCTCTTTCGCTGTCGCCATCATGCTTGCACTTGACTAGATCTCTCCTCAACTCCTCCTCCTGAAGTGCTACCCACATTTTCTCCCAACTAGGAAGTGTAGCCCTGCCCAAAATACTTTGGAAAAACTTGCCACTCCTCCGTGACTGTGTTAAGGGCTAGCCTCACCATAGTTGCCATAGTTGGGGTGGATCCCACGACTACCAACTGGTCTTGAATCTCCTGAAGTCTCATAAGTAATGGAGCAATGCGCTACCCCTTTTGCATCTAGATCATCTAGAGCTTCTGCTCTAAGTACATCTTCCGCTGCTCTTAATTTCCTTTGTACAATAGAGCCAAGGCCTCCCATATCTCTCTGGCGGTGTTCTTGCCAGCTATATGCGAGACTATGTGATCCTTGAAACCATAAGGATTAGTCTCTTGGCCTTTGCCATATCAGACTTGTACTTCTTGTTCTGATCTGAATCTGTAGGGACAACAACCACATTTTCCACAAACGCTTTGAGATCATATTCATCTAGAAGGAATTTAATTACTTCCTTCCAGATTACGTAGTTGGATAATCCCTCCAATCGGTCTTGATCTCTCAGTCCATGAGATACCATTTCAGCCGAAAATTGTCAAACTACTCCCTCTTCTTCCCCTTTTGTGCAGTACTAGGCAGGCTTACGCACTCCTTGTGGAGTTCGTAGATCTACTGCTTAGACCTTGGAAAAATGTTGAATTCCTCAGCAAGGAACTCACTGAGGAAGAATTTCCCACTGTGTGCTCTTCGCGCCATCCCTCTAGGGATTCGATTTGCTGTTGCTGCAACGATTTGGCCTTCACTTCAGTGCTAGATCTGCTCTTCCTGTTTCACATCAAATACTATGATACCATGTGAAAATTCTTGGATCTGACAATCTCAAGAATACTACTGCAACTAACTGAGTTTACTTCTATTATGTAAATTACATTACAAAATTAATTCAGATTTCTTCATGAATTACTGAAGCAGCCTACACTTAATACTTTATGATTCTAAAACAGGGAAACTGAGCAAGAATTAAATCACACATAAGACACCTTTATTTTGGACTAAGTCCCTGGAAAAACCCAATGCGGGAAAACTGGTGTAGCAAATCTGAGGTTTTGATATTATTAAGCAACATTTTTTTAATACAATCTCTAGATGCCTTGCTAGCTATCCAATACAGAGAAATATCGACGGACAAAAATATAGTGAGTTTTAGCTCACACTGCAAGTCTCGTTTGATCTGGTTCTAAACTGGCGAAACCCTAACTCCCTTTGCGAAGTAGATGCGTAGGCATGCGTTAAAACTTCTGTGGAATGTGTCACCTCCTCTCTAAATCAATTTTCCTCTCGTAAAGTTAAGTTTCAGCCCTCCTGGCCTAGAAACCCTGATCTCCAACAAATCTCAGACTGTCTCTCGAAAGTAGTGCACAATCTATGCGTGGGCCTACGTCACACCCTCTGGAGGCTACGCTGCTTCCTCTGCTGGTCCTGCTACCTCTCTGCTATGTATTCTTGGTTCTGGAGAAGATCCTCCGACAAATAACTGTCTCTGCCCCTCACTGCAACTGGAATCACTTAGATCTGATCTTCGTCCGAGCACTTGCTCCGTCAAAAGAATTCGATCTCTAGATTCACTCGGTGTGTCTTTCCAAATGACCCTCAAGCCTTCCTGTATCGTCTTCTCGTTGAGAAATCAACGGCAAAGATTAGCTCTCTAATCAACGGCTAAGATTATAACATGACTTGATCTTCGCTTTCTAGATCATTCTCACTATGTTTTTGTTTTGTTTTGTTCGAACAATATCGGTTGTATTATATTTCTAAAAAAGGTGAGGAGAAGTGTTCTCCATTACAAAATTCCCCAAGTCTGATGCAGAGAGATGTCTGCTTGGGGGCTAATTCTTGAGATATGCTACTTGATTTCTATTTTTCTGTCCTTCTTTTATAGCCGGAGACAGTTACATTGGAACTATACTTTTTGACAAACTGGAATAAAAGAAAACTACACTTGACTTTCATAATAAACTATATTTACTATTATAACTTAGAGCTAGATCCACGGGTGTCAAAAGATTTGATGAGCTATTTGTTGACAGTATTCTCGCTTCCACGATACCTGCTTCCCTGATCCATTGATGCACATCCTTGCTCAGAATTTTTAGTCATTGATTCTTTGATGATGTTCAGTGATTCCTGCATATGGCTGCAACTGTACCTTAATGTGCTTATTTCTTCGCTGCATGTCTTCCACTGTGATTTCATTTGGGCCATCTCTGCTTTGGATTTTTCTTTATCTTGTTGGATCTGATTCTTGAGATTTTCTATCACTATTCGGTGGGATTTGCAAAATGCACAAGGGTGTGATCTATTCTCCAGAGGATCCATTTGTGTCTTTTTGCTGTTGATGCTGCTATTTGTATTTGCTCCTTCTTCTGTTGATGATGCTCTCTTATGCGCTACTGCTTTGCTACCTGCAATTCTTTTTAGGGAAAACGTTGTTGCCAATGAAAGAGGCTTTGCTGCCAACACAGAAGGGTAAAACCAGCTCACGCAGGAGCAAAGCAGGGGGGCCTGTATTGCAAATCTATTAAGAGGTAACACTGAAGGGTGAATCCAGCTCATGCATGTGCAAAGCAAGGGGGCCTCGAGGCGCGATAGCAAGGTGATGGAGATAGAAACAAGGAGAAAAGCAAGGATGCATTGGCCTGGAGAGATAAGGATGAGGCTGAGTGTGCGCATGGGCTAGTAGAGGCTCAGAAAAGGCTGAGAATGGATAAGATAAAACGCAGCAGAGGGGATGAGGCACTTGGGAAAAATCGAGATGGATAGGTAAAACGTTGGCTGGGTGATTCGGAATTTATTGAAGCACGGTAGGAAGGAGGGGGGCTGATGGTTCACGTGAAGCTAGATTCCAAAAGATTTAGAAGTACTGATAGCAGAGATTTTAGGAATATTGTTGGAGTTGGGAATCATTGCAGGGTTGACAGATTGCTTGGTTGAAGTTTCAAGAGGGATATTTGTGTTATCATTAGATTTCTGAAGAGAGCTGATTTGACTATTGTCCATCATGAGTGAGAGAGGATAAATCAGGGGATAGGGATTTGGGTTGTGATTTCACCAATTTTTGCTTCTCCATCATTTTGTTGAACTCCTTTATTTGCTTGCTCATCTGCCAGTTTATTGTTTTTCCTTAGAATGTGAAAATACTCTATGTTGCCAATATCCCTTGATATTTTTTGGGCTTTGCTTAAAGTTTGATTTAAGCCTACATTTTTTGGTAGAGAGTTATTTACCATTTCTTTGATGATGATAGCCGAATCCCCAAAGATTATAGCTTCTTTGATTTTTTTTTTCTTGAGAATTTTGAGTCCTAGCAGAAGCCCATAGGCCTCTGCTTTATTGTTCGTCATTTGGCCTAGTGCCCAATTGTAAGGTAGCCGCGTTATTTGTTGTTGTAGAATTATGATTCTGCCAGTACCTGCTTTACCTGGGTTCTTTTTTGATGCTCCATAAAAAAAAGACATGCTTTGTTTAGAGTCTTTAACCAGGTTTGAAATTCTTCTTCGTTTTTCCTTATTTTCCAGTTCTGATGCCTCTTTGTATTTCCCATTTGAAGGGCCTGTTTGATCTTGCTTGTTGCAAAACTTATCCAGCTTATTTCTTCTTCTTGTAGTTGGCTTAGATTGATTCCCTTAACTCCTTTTGCTGTGAGGAATTCCACCATTAGTCCCCAAGATTTTGTAGTAACTATGCTTATTGTAAGAACTTTATCTTTGAAAATTACTCTGTTTCTTGCTAGCCATAGTTGCCAGCAAAGGAATTAGGGAAGGCAGTTCCAGAATCTTTGCACTGTTTGTTTATTTTTAAGGGAATATGGATAGCTACTCATCCATATGCTGATGAAATGATTTATTGGGAGGTTATAGTTTATGTTTGCTACTATGGGTATTATCATTGTCTCCCAGCATTTTCTTGAAAAGGAGCATTCCAGTAGTAAGTGTTGGAATGCTTCCTCTTCCTTCCTGCATAATGGACATTGAGACAGCCCACTTATTCCTCTTTTCTTTAGATTCTCTACAGTTATATTTTTGTTATGAAGTAAATTCCACAGAAATATTTTGATTTTGGGTAGGGATTAAATCTTCCATGTTGTTCTCCAGTTTTTCCATTCTTGTTTATTTTGATTCTCATGAAGTTTTTGGTACCCTGTTCTGACAGTGTAATCTCCTCCTGTTGGTTCCCATATGTAGATATCATTCTTATTTTTTTCTATCAGGGCTGCTCCTGCTAGTAGCTTTATCAATTGATTCTATTGTCCTGTCATATCACATGGAAGTTTGGGTTTGTCCCATTGATTCCAACCTCCATCCGTCTCCCAACTAGAGATGTCATTCAGCTTGTGAAGACCTTCCTTTGTCATCCATTCTTTTAATTCTTTTATTCCTGGATTATTCCCCAACGGTGGGTGTCCCATTATGTTTTCTTTTCAGATGTTTTTCTGCTCCCCATTTCTTGGCCTCTTAGTGATGTAGTCTTTGATAAGCTGAGTTGCAATAGTGATCGCTTTCCATATTTGGGTACATGGTCTTGTTGGACGGTTCTTATCCAAAATCTAAGTTCTGGGTCAATTGAGGTATTTTGCTTCAAGGGCATCTTTCACCATGCATTTTCTCCTATTATGAATCTCCAAGTTATTTTACTCCCAAGAGCTGTGTTCATTAGTCTTGGGAGTTTTATGGCAAGACCCCATTTTTATATGATGTTGTTACTTGTTTCCAATTTATCAGACTAAATTTTTTCTTTTCCCTTTTCCCTCCTTTCCAGAGAAAGTTTCTGAGTATTAATTCTATTTGTTTATGGATTCTTGTAGGGGTCGTAATAGGATCAAATTGGTATAAAGGCAGAGCTGCCAGTATGGATTTTATGAGCGTGATTCTGCCAGCTTGGTTCAACCAAAGCATCCCCCAAGCCTAGATCTTCACTTTCATTTTTTTTGCAAATTTAATCCATATTTCATTCTTCATGTTTTTCTTACTAATTGGAAGCCCCAGGTATTGAAAATGGTCCCAGCTATTTTGGAAAGGTATATTAAAAATTTGCGACATTTTCTGTAGGGTTCTTATAGGAGTATTCCAGTTGTATAAACAACTTTTTCCATTGTTGACCATGTCTTTGGAGACCTCCATGAAACTATCTAAGATGGCTTTGAATCTTCTTGCCACTATGCAAGAGGCTCCACCCAGTAGAAGAGTGTCATCAGCAAACAGGGAATGATTTATTCTTTTGGTTCCTCTGCTTATAGAGAGACCTGTCAGAGTAGATTTTCTTCTGCGGTGTTCCAAATTTCTACTGAGAGATTCTGCCATAATGATATAGAGAAAAGGAGACAGGGGGCATCCCTGTCTTAATCCTCTTGAACTTTGGAAGAAATTGCTTGGCCCGCCATTTATAAGCGGGGCTATCAAGGGGCCCACTGTACAGGCCTATATTATTTTCACAAATTCCTCAGAAAAACCGAAGGTTTTTAGCACATTTGCCAAAAAGGAAATATTAACTCTGTCAAAAGCATTTTCCATATCCATTTTTAAGATGAAGCATTTTTCATTATTAGAGAGGCTGGTGTGTATGGCTTCTTGAACTAAGATGATATTGTCCACAATCTGCCTATTGGGAACAAATCCTGCTTGGTTTTAAGTGATTAGGGAAGGGAGAAGGGGTTTCAATCTGCTTGCTATTATTTTGGAGATGATCTTGTAAGAATTATTGCAAAGAGATATAGGCCCGAAGTGGTTGAGAGTAGTTGGCCGGGGATCTTTGGGTATTAAGGCCAGAAGGTTGAGTCGGTTTACCCTCCTATCTTCCTTTTTCTCATTACATATCTTATCATTTTCAGTAGATCCTTTTTGATAAAGTGCCAAAAACTTCTGTAGAAAGCTATGGGAAAGCC
Source organism: Pinus albicaulis (assembly GCA_034641835.2). Taxonomy (NCBI): domain Eukaryota; kingdom Viridiplantae; phylum Streptophyta; class Pinopsida; order Pinales; family Pinaceae; genus Pinus; species Pinus albicaulis. The sequence continues at coordinate 10,470,205 of MU968381.1, forward strand.
ATCCGGTCCTGAAGCCTTGTCCGGTTGCAGAGCCCAGACTATTGCTTTTACTTCTTCTTCCGTTACTTCCTTAGTAAGAAAGATATTGCTACTGTTGTCAATAATTCTTGGGATGTGTCTCAGAAACTCTTTAGGATTTGCCTGGTTATCTAGAGCTGCGAGGAGTTTTTTGAAATGGTTGAAGGCTTCATTTTTTATTTCTTCTTGTCCTATTACCTCTTGTCCCTCCCCTCCTGTGATTTTTTCAATATTGTTCTTGATCATTCTTGTTTTTGCTGAGTTGTGGAAAAAGGAGGTGTTTTTGTCTCCAGCTTGCATCCATATCTGTCTGGACTTGAGCCTCCAAGTTTCTTCTTCTTGTCTATTGTTTCTATATATTTTCCATTGCACTTCTTTTTCTTTTTCTTGCTTCTCTATGGTACTGTTACTGCTCTTCAGTTCCTCTTGTATTTGTTTTAGCTCTTTTTTTAGTTCTTCTTTCTCTTTGTATGGTTCTTTATATCTGTTTCTTGCCCAGTCCTTTAGTCTTACTTTTGTTGCTTTTATTTTTGTTTCCCATAAGTAAGTGGGGGAGCCACTGATGTTTGTTTTCCATACATTTTCCACTTATTTTTGTGCTTCTTCATTGTTGCCCCATAGCTGATTATATCTAAAAGGCAGTGGTCCGTAATTTTCAGCCATGCCAAGCTCCATAAGTATCGGTTTATGATCAGATGCTACTGATGGAATGATTCTAGAGGTTGTCTGCTATAGTTGATTATCATCTTATCTCGGATGAGGATCTGATCTAGCCTTTCCTTGATGTTTGCCTTGCCTATTATTTTATTGTCCGAGGTATATTTCCCATTTTTGGGTGGGATGTCAATAAGGTTGCTTTGATCCATTATTTCTTCTAGAGTTTCTCTGCTTGGATCCGGAAGGAAGTTCCCTCCTCTTTTTTCTTCATCTTTTAGTATTAGATTTAGATCTCCTCCAACTATGAGGTTATCTTCACTAACCTCCCCAATGCTTTCTTTTAAAGTTTTCCAGCAATTTTCTTTTTCCTTGTAGTGTTTAGGGGAGTATATGTTGTAGATGTTAGCTTTCTCGCCTGTTTCAACATTCTCCACATTAGTATTTATCCAATGTTCTTTTTTTATGTGTTGTTGCAGTTTCCATTTCCCTTTTTTCCATATGGTACTTATCCCTCCTGAAGCTCCATTGGCCGAAATTTCTTGTCATTCATAAATCCTAGATGTTTCTATAATCATATCCATTTCTTGACTGCTAAGTTTTGTCTCTTGAATTAAGAGGATGTCAGGTTATTCACTTTTGATTAGGTCTTTCAAAAATTTTATTTTGGAGGGGTGACCCAGCCCTCTACAATTCCAAGAGACAACGATCATTATTTACTATTATGGGCGCCTGCAGGACCCTTCCCTTTGTGTGTTTGCTGTACTTTTTCTTTATTTTTTGTTCCTTTTTCTAGAAAATTCTCCAATCCCTGTTGTGTTCCCAGATAGATATCTTTGGCTGCTTCTTTGTCCTTGAGTTCTTTATTTTTTTTCCTTCCAACTTTATTTGTGTTCTCGGTGTTTTGGGGAATTTCTTTGGTTTGGTTTCTAGTTAAGATTCGATCCAAGTTTTGAGGTAAGGGATTGTCTACCTGGTGAGGGGAAACAGGGGGGGTAAGGATGGGGGAAGAAAGGAGAGAGGGTTTGGGAGATGAGGTGGAAATCGGCTCTGAAGGGATAAGGACATATGAGAGGATGTCAAAAGGGTTTGTCCCCAAAAAGGAGGTTGTCTGAGAGGGGGGAGGGGATCCTCGCGATGGGGGGGGGGGGGGGGAAGTGGTCCTTTAGAGGGTTTTACGGCTGTCTTCTTCTTTTTTACTTGTTTCCATTTTGGATCTGATGTTTCTTCTGCATTTTTTGCAGGTTCTTCTCTTTTGCTACATCTGTTGGCGAAATGAGCGTATTCATGACATACCTTGCACTTGAAGGGGATTTTCTCGTAGTCCAGCTGTTGAATGTGGATCTAGTTGTCCACATTGATCTTGACAGCTTCCGGGAGGCCCTTTCCTAGATCCACCTCTTGATCCAAAATCTTTTGTTTGAGATGTATAAAAGAATTAACATGTGAAAATTGTAGCTTTTAAAACAAGAAACTTTAAAGGCATAAGCGGAAAAAGAGAGAAGCAATTAACATCATGCACGAAGACACAAGAGTTGATATCGGAGTTCGTCTAGGAGGGACTATGTCTCCGGGCCCTGCTCTAATAGTGGGGAGGCCCTGCTTTCATTAAATGGCAAAATGAAAGTACAAGTACAAAATGAGGAATTACACCCTTATACCTGCCCAATCTGGAAATGGCTGAAAATTGCAAACCTCTGTTGACAAAATGGGCAGCACCGTTGGATTTGTGGCGTCGAGTAGTGCTGAATCCATATAAAACTTGCCCCAATCGGACAAAGTGAAAATTTGGCCCCTCTGGAAAAATGGCTCAGATCATGGTTCCGCCCCCTCTGTACACTGCTCAAGGTTCCACTGCCTCGTTTTCCGTGCCCGCTCCTGTCCATCCTCCTTTGGGCGCACAAATGAATGAAGGTTCATATAATAGAACTCGGGCGGATTCTTCAAAGCCACCGTTAGCTGAAATGGTTGAGATCCTCATTATTTGGGCGGAGGTCGGGTGGTCAAATCTCGACCCCGCCATAATAAGTCGAGTGTTTGAACTGCGCTCCATTTTTAAAAACCCGCATGAACCATTTTTTTATATTTAAACCACAACGTTTGAACCGTTTGTATTTTAAAATATTTGATGATGTGATGTGGGGGGCCGGACCCATGTTGGGCGGCCCGCCCCATATGGTAAATGGGCACGTATTATATATACGGTCGTTGGTTTGTTTGAAGACCGTGGGGTGCGGGGTTGACCACCCGCCACCAACACATTTGTTTTAATATATATTATGGTTACGGCATGGGGTGGCGGGGTTGGTGGCCCGCCACCCATTTTTATATTTTATTTTGTTTTATTTTGTTATAAAACAATATGGTTGTTTTTGGGGGGGCCGGACCCATGTTGGGCGGCCCGCCCCGTATGGAACCACGCCATGTGTAGTGGCGGTGGCGGTGGGGTTAACAACCCCCGCCCCATTTAATATGGCCGGCTGTAAGGATAGTGGAGACCGCGGGGGTGGTGCGGCTGACCACCCGCCCCCCAACAACATTTTTTTTTTTAATATTATATGGATTGCATGGGGTGGCGGGGTTGGTGGCCCGCCACCCTTATTATATATTTTTTTTGTTTTTATTTGTTATTAAAACAAATTGTGGTTTTTTGAACCTTCGAATTTTTGACCGAAGGAGTGCATTTAATGGTCCCAAAAATTCTCCCGGAATCTGGCTAGGTTGGTCGGAATCCGGTGGCCGGGTTTCAGTAAAATTGTTGCCTCCTTAGTCTGCCACATCACCAAGTCAACCTCTGAACTTTGACTGCTCCTAACTCCTTCATACGGACTCGGAATTGAGTGCCGTCTGCACCGTTGGATTCAGAATTTTGGGATCTACAACTTGAACTTGGTTCGAAGGATTTTTTAACACTTTTATTTTTGTGCCTTGTACTCAAGCCATTTGTACCTGTACCTGTTTAATCCACCTGGATCATTCCTCCCCACTAAAGAGCTTTTGGACCCCAAAAGCCTCATCAATCAACAGGCAAGTGAGGGAATTGCTCCCTCGCCTTCTCCTTTTCAAGCCATTTGGCTTTACTTGGGTGCATCCCTTTGAAACCAACACGGAGATACTCCACATCTCCTCGTCACGAAGTCCTGATCCTTCGATCGAGAATGATGTCCTTTGGCAGTTCATCGAGATATTCTGGTGCAAAGTCATCCACTGTAGGAACTGATCCTACCTCCTCAGTGTCCATAATCAATGGGGGTTCATAAAGTTTTAGATTTTCAACATTCACAACTGAGTACATCTGCATGTATACCGGCAAGTCGAGTCGCAAAGCATTATTCCCAATCTTCTCCAATATGGTAAAGGGACCATACCGGATTGGTCGCAATTTCTTACCTTCTCCCTTCATTCGATCCTTGCTGATGTGGAACCACACTTTGTCGCCAACTTGAAATTGATGGTCGACTCAGTGTTTATCATGTCGGGCCTTGTATCGGGCCTGACTCTTCTCCAACTGCTCTTGCACTACTTGGTGAATCGTCTGAATCCGCTGAATGAACCGCTGTGCTTTATCCCTGTCATCACGCCCACTGGCATCTTCATCCCTTCCATAGATCATGTCGAAAGGGTCCTTTGGTAAGTAACCAAAGCATGTCTCAAAAGGTGAACGCTGCATAGAGGAGTGCACTGCTCGGCTGTAAGCGTGCTGCACATATGGAAGGTGTTCATCCCACAACTTGGGATGTTTTCTGCAATAGCCCCGCAACAAGTGTACCACGGTACGATTAACGACCTCTGTCTATCCGTCGGTTTTTGGATGGAATGCCGTGCTTCTCTTCAACTTGGTATCCATCATGCGCCACAAGCTGGTCCAAAACTCTCCAAGGAAATGAGAGTCTCGATCTGACACAATCGACGTGGGCAACCCAAAGTGGACCCAAACATACTGAAAGAAAAGACAAGCAGTCTGCTTAGCAGTGACCTGCTTTTTATAAGGCATCAATATGCACATTTTGCTAAAGCGGTCGACGACAACATACAAATAGTCGTGACCCTTTCTTGACATAAGCAAACCTCCTACAAAATCCATCGACACACTTTCCCATGGACGACCCGGAATAGGGAGTGGTGTGTAGAGCCCGAGTTTTCTATTAGAGGGCTTTGAAACAGAACACATCACACATCCCTTTACAAAACGGGTTACAATGTTTTTCATATGGGGCCAAAAACAAAACCTTTGCAAATGACATAAGGTTTTTTCAATACCAAAGTGACCAGACACAAGAGAGGTATGCGCCTCTCGAATTACATGTACCCTTTCTGCTGTGGGTATGCACAATTTACCAAGGTGATACAACAGCTTCCCCTGCAAATGATAGTTGTCCACCTGTGAACCATGAGTTAGTTTTGCATAAACTTCTTTAAAGTCATCATCATTAGTGTACTGTTCAACATAACTTTCAAAAGACAATGACGCATTATGCAAAATAATAGAAGCAGCGATAGGAGGGCGAGAGAGCATGTCTGCTACTTTGTTACTAGTGCCCTTCTTATACTTTATTACCAGATGAAATTGTTGTAGGAACCCCATCCACCTGAAATGACGAGATTGTTGTAGCTTGGTCTGTGACTGAAGGTACTGCAAGGGCTGATGATCCGTATGGATGATGGTCTCCTTGCCGATCAGGTAGTGTTTCCACTTTTTCACACTTTGGACCAAGGCATACAATTCCTTGTCATAAGTGGGGTAATTTATTACAGCCTCGGAGAACTTCTCCGAATGGTAACAAATCGGCTTCTTCTGCTACAAAAGTATAGCTCCCATGGCGTACCCACTGGCATCGGTTTCGATCTCAAAAGGCTGCTGGAGATCGGGTAAAGCCAGGACTGGTGCGGTGCTGATTTTCTCTTTCAGTGCTTCGAAGGCCTTCTACTGTTTTCCTCCCCACTGAAAGGCTTGTTTGATACTTGTCAGAGTGTGTAAGGGTGATGCAATAACGGAGAAGTTGGCAATGAACCTCCTCCAATACTGTACTGCACCTAAAAAACTACGGACCTCTGTTACATTGGTAGGCTTAGGCCAATTTACAATCACCTCGACTTTTGAGGGGTCTATTTTTAATTGACCATTACCGACAATATGACCAAGGTAAACCAAAGAGGTTTTCCCAAACTCACACTTTGACAACTTTACATACAATTTTTCTTTCTTTAAAACATCAAGCACTTTGATTATATGGCATACATGTTCCTCCCAAGTCCTACTAAATACAAGAATATCATCTAAATACACAAGGACAAACTCATCAATGAAAGGCCTAAAAAGATCATTCATGACCCTCATGAATGTGGCTGGAGCGTTGCAAAGTCCGAATGGCATCACCATCCATTCGAACAACCCCTGTTTGGTCTTGAAGGAGGTTTTCCACACATCCTACTCTGCAATTCTGACCTGGTGATAACCACTACGCAAATCCAATTTGGTGAAATAAACAACATTTTTTAATTGATCTAATAAATCATCAATGCGAGGGAGAGGGTATCGATTTTTCACCGTGATTTTGTTTAGTGCCCGATAATCCACGCACATCCTCCATGTGCCATCTTTCTTGGGCACTAACATGATCGGCGAGCCACAAGGAGAAGTACTTGGCCGAATGACCCCTTGGTTCAACAGTTCCTGTACCTGCTTTTTGATTTCCTCCATTTCGATGGATGACATCCTGTACATACCTATGTTTGGTAATGGAGCATCATGTTGCAAATGGATCTCATGTTGGATCCCTCGTTTTGGAGGCAAACCTTTGGGTTCCTGAAACAACTCACCATAGTTAGAAATAACATCACATAATTCCTGTTTATGAGCCGGATCACATCCCCGGAAAGCATTGGTTATTTCTTCATCCTTTGCTCTCACAACCATGAGCAAACACCCCTTGCTGGAATTTACCAGTCTCTTCATCTGTCCTGCACTTACAAGGCTGGCACTGAATTTGGTTTGATGAGCTCTTACAATGTATTCTACCCCATCTTTAGTGATTTGGTATTTATTTTCATGGCGAAAGAAAATTGCTTTCCTATCATAAAGATAGGGACTCCCCAACACAATGCCACAGATATCCAATGGTATTACATCCAATTCTACTTCATCTACCAGCTTAGAAGCAATAACAAATTTTACCTTACATTGCTTGGTTACATTTAGTTTTACTTTATCATGTATCCATCCAAGCGGATAAGGTTTTGGATGAGGCTTAACTTCTAAGCCTAACTTTTTAACCAAGGATTCTGAAATAAGGTTTGCTTGAGAGCCCGAATCAAATAGAGTTTCTACTTTTGCATGGTTTATAACAACTCTAATATGAAACAACTCAATTCTCTTACGTTCATTAGAAAGAGGCTCATTTGATGTACTAGTGCTTTCATGTGATTCAGAATCATGAAGAGAATGAGTACCTTTTGCCCCTACTGCTGTGATCAATGCCTCATCGCCTGAGTCAAATCCAAGGTCCTGCTGTGCGGTTGCTACCGTCTTTTGCTTACCCTTTCCTCCATATCTCTTCGGCTTCTTTTCTGGATAAAGTTTCCAACAATGATCGTCGTCATGGCCTTCCTTTTTGCAGTGAGTGCAATAAGGCTTTTCTCCTTCATCCTTCTTTGTTGACGCCGTCTTCTTTTCCTTTCCCTTTCCTTTCGCTTTGAATTTTCCATTTCAAGGTTTGGAAAGCGGTTTCTTTGAATGATCGTCCTTATCATTTCTGCCCCTGTTTTCAAGATGAATGGCCTTCACACTGGCCGAGTCAATGGTAGTAGGTTCAAACATTAACAATGCATGTCTAATGTAACTATGCAATGAACCAATGTACTTAGTTACAACTTCAGGAGAATCTAAAGAGATGCCCAAACTTAATGCCTGTTTTCGAAATTCTTCAGTAAAGGTTTGCACATTTTGTCCTTTACCTTGCCTTAGGTACTGCCACTCCATTAAGGCTTTCTGCTTGTAACCTAAGGGATAGAATTGATTTTTAATTACAGTAATAAAATCTGACCAGGAAGAAAGAAGGTTACCCAAGTTACTACTGCTTCGAAGTTTGCTCTCCCACCAGATGAGAGCTGTGCCACTCAATCGAAGAGAAGCCAATTGGATTTTCGCCTCGTCCTCCATAATCTGCTGGATCCTGCAATAGAGTTCAAGCTGCCTAATCCAATTGTTAAGCTTCTCAGCATTTCTTTCACCATTATATACTGGTAAATCAAACTTAACATCTAACTTAAAGAAAGGCTTGTTAGATGCATTTCCAGAATTTTTATTATGATGGTTAGAAGAGGAGGAAGGACTTTCATTTCCTGAAGGGGGTGGATTTCCTCCACCATCTCCATGCGCTGAACCTTGCCCTTCTAAAGAATGATCTCCTATTTTCTCTAACCTTTCAAGTCTAGAGAATAGTCTCTCTACTCGATCTGCCATGGTATAGAAAGTTTTGCGGAAATTGAGCTCCTCTTCATTCCGATCTTCGTCCCCCATGTTCCTTCTTTGACGTGCACGTCCTGCTTCGGAATCAAAAGCCTGTAGCGTCCCTTCGCCTCTTCTTAGCCTGCTTCTTGTTAGCATACAAACATGTAATTCACATCTACAAACACCCGCTCCGATACCACTTGATCCAAAATCTTTTGTTTGAGATGTATAAAAGAATTAACATGTGAAAATTGTAGCTTTTAAAAACAAGAAACTTTAAAGGCATAAGCGGAAAAAGAGAGAAGCAATTAACATCATGCACGAAGACACAAGAGTTGATATCGGAGTTCGTCTAGGAGGGACTATGTCTCCGGGCCCTGCTCTAATAGTGGGGAGGCCCTGCTTTCATTAAATGGCAAAATGAAAGTACAAGTACAAAATGAGGAATTACACCCTTATACCTGCCCAATCTGGAAATGGCTGAAAATTGCAAACCTCTGTTGACAAAATGGGCAGCACCGTTGGATTTGTGGCGTCGAGTAGTGCTGAATCCATATAAAACTTGCCCCAATCGGACAAAGTGAAAATTTGGCCCCTCTGGAAAAATGGCTCAGATCATGGTTCCGCCCCCTCTGTACACTGCTCAAGGTTCCACTGCCTCGTTTTCCGTGCCCGCTCCTGTCCATCCTCCTTTGGGCGCACAAATGAATGAAGGTTCATATAATAGAACTCGGGCGGATTCTTCAAAGCCACCGTTAGCTGAAATGGTTGAGATCCTCATTATTTGGGCGGAGGTCGGGTGGTCAA